>PVJS01039398.1:0-18917 GCA_004027185.1 Glis glis
ACCCGGTTTCAAAATAAAGGATAAAAAATAGGGCTGGGGTGTAGCTCAGAGGTAGAATGACCCTGTGTCCAATCTCCAGTACTGCAAAAAAAAAAAAAAAGGCAGAACTGCAGCCAGACATGGTGGCATAATGCCTATAATCCCAGTACTTGGGAGGCTGAGACAGGAAGATTGCAGGTTCAAGGCCAGCCTCAACAATTTATCGAGACCCTGGTATAGCTCAGAGGTTCAATCACCAGTAAAAAACACACGCGTGCGCGTGCACACACACACACACACACACACACACACACACACACACACAGAGTGCAGAAATGCAAAATATCTCTGAATTGCTCCAGGCCATGGCTAGCTTGGAAAGCCCAGTTCCCTAACACTTGGAAGTTGTTATCCTTTGAAATACCCATTAAGAAGGTTCATTTACTGAGCTGTGAGCCGGAAGATGAGCAGTTTGTTGGGAGTACAAAGCGGCATATGGCTGCCAGGTTCTTCCTGGCCAGCACCGCAGACGGAGGAAAGGCTGCTGGGTTTCCCCGTGCCACACTTCTCGTGAGCTGATGGAGGGATTTCCTACAGCCCATCTGGTACCAAAACCTCCACTGGGCAGAGTGGTTTGGAAGAGGGAGGGGGGGGCTTGTGATTACAGGCTACAGAGAGGGAAGGAAGCTCTAAAGAAGTGGCTAGGAGTTTTCATAGGGGAGGGGAATGCAGAGCCAGAGCCAGTCTGGAATCTGAGGGTGTCCCACCCCAAAGGCAATCACTTCTATGGGGGGACAGGGTTTCTGTGCCTTGTGTCACTGTGAATCATTCTGCAGCTATGACCAGGAAAGAGGTCAAATTTGCCCATGGCCACTCTGAGTTGAGCCTTTTTTGCTTGAACCTTGGGACCTTGATCGGCAATGTTGTTTGTCGTTGTTTTCTGGGAGTACCAGGGATTGAACTGAGAGGCATTCTATCTCCAAGCTATACCCCCAGCCCTTTTTATTTTTGAAACAGGGTCTCACTAAGTTGCTGAGGGCAGCCTCGAACCTGAGATCCTCCTGTCTCAGCCTCCAAAGTACTAGGATTACAGGTGTGCACCGCCATGCCCAGCTTCTGCAACATTCTTTAAGGAACGTGTAATCACCCAAGTTCGACCCAGAATGATAATGTCATAAGCGCTTTCACACCAGTTCTTTATAGAGGTCACGAGGTTAAAACAAAACAGTACTTGGGAGGCTGACACAGGAGGATTGCAGGTTCGCAGCCAGCCTCAGCAACTTGTGAGGCCTGTCGCAACCTAGTGAGACCCTGTTTCCAAATAAAAACTAAAAAAATTGGGTTGGGGGTGGGGCTTAGAGGTAGAATGCTCCTGGGTTCAATCCCTAGCACCACACACTAAACAAACAAACAAACAGTACCCCCCTCTGCTAGAAGGTGGTAAATGCCACCAATTCACCCCAGGCAACCTGTACCCCATGGTTTGACAACAGATAGAAGGTGATCAAATTTGGGAGCTGACCATAACTTATAAAAGGAGTTTACAAAAAAATGCCGCTAAGGTTTCTTCATCGGTTTGTTTTTTCGTTGAAAAAAGAAATTTATACCAAGAAGCCTTCTTTGGCCGGGCGTGGTGGCGCAGGCTTGTAATCCCAGTACTTGGGAGGCAGAGACTGGAGGATCCGGGTTCGTGGCCAGCTTCAGCTACTTAGTGAGGCCCTCCGCAACTTCGTGAGACCCGGTTTCAAAATAAAGTATAAAAAATAGGGCCGGGGGTGTAGCTCGGAGGTGGAATGCCCCTGGGTTCAATCCCCGGTACCACAAAAAAAAAGAAGGCTTCTTTGTCTGAAAATAGGCACACACCTCCCCCAACAGTGTTAGGACGGGACGGCAGGGCTTCGCGGCCTCCATGGTCTTGGCTGGGCAGACAGGCCGGGACCTTACAGCTGTAGTAGAAGTCGGCACTTGAATGACACATCCGATACGGTCTCGCTGTGGTACCTGGCACCAGGTACCACAGTTAAATGTTCTGATGAGACACACCGCAGAGACCTTATCCACTAAGTCACAGTATGAGAGTTCCAGCCTTCCAGAACCCCATCATCATCTTCCTCACAGGGACTGGAACCACAAGACCATCTGATGTCTCTCTCGCTGAATGAGTC
Organism: Glis glis; assembly: GCA_004027185.1. Lineage (NCBI taxonomy): Eukaryota > Metazoa > Chordata > Mammalia > Rodentia > Gliridae > Glis > Glis glis. The sequence continues at coordinate 2,145 of PVJS01039398.1, forward strand.
CCTCTGGGAATTAAATCTGACACCCCACACGTGGTAGGGTCTCAATAAACCTGATCCTTCGGCCGACAGTGTGTGCTAGTTGCTTCTTGCATTCGCCTCTGCAGGCGGAGCGTGGGAAACCAGCACACTGCTATTGGATTTTCACACATTCATCATGGTTCCTCAATAGCTACTCAATAAATGTTGCTATCCAAAAAAACAAATCAGGCAAAAAGTCTCCAAACGTTGTGCACACCCGCGGCTTCCAGTAGATCAGGAATGTGATTGCGTAACGCCTGCTAAACCCAATGCTATAAATTACAAGTCAGCAGGCCGGGCTTTTCCATGTCCACTCTCCAAAATGAAAATAAGAGCAGGAAGTGCGGTTTCGGGGAGAGGTGGCGGTGTTTATCATTTCAGCACCGCCCGTACCTGTCCCACCATGGGCCATTAGCACTCGGCACAGCACTCTTTCCAATTTCCTACTTGACTGTTATTTCATCGGGGTTTCTGTCCCCCGTCCACCCTGGCTGCATAGAAAGCTCTGTCTCTTGGCAGGACTTTCTGAGTGCCCAGTTATAAACCTCTTGTTACCACTTTCCTGCTTCAGGAAGTCCCCACTGAGCCCCAGCCAAATGACAAGGAGAGGAAAGGCAATGATTACAATGATGTGAAAAATTCCCCGTCTGGAAAAAAAAAAAAAAAGAGATCAAAAGAGGAGAGTCCTAAGGGACCGGTCTGCATGGAGCCTGCACATGGAGGCCCTCCATAAAATTGGACTGGATTGGTCCAAGATAGGAATACTGGGAACCCAGCAAGCCAGGTGCCTCATCAGCTCTGAACACTGCGGCGGCCTCGCTGCTATGTGTCCAGAGCGACAGGGATCGTATCCTACACTAAGAAGCCACGACTGCCACGTACTAAGATGTCTTTAGATAGAAATGGACCGTGGCTGGCAGGGTTCCCCTCCACCAGCTCTTGAAATGAAAGGATTCCATGATGAAATAAGTAACAGCAGGGAGAAAAAGGAGAGGGAGGTAAATTGTTTGGAAAGTAGAAGACAGGGTGAAAAAGATGAAATTCAAGACAGATGTGTGAGAGCTGCAAACACATGCCCTTGAATTTATGCATCCAAGTGATTCATGTAGACCAAGGGGGAAAAGAGCTACACACTTGATATAGAAATAAATACAGGAGTAAACAAAACGAAATATTACATACCCCCTATTCTTTTTTTTTTTTTTCAGTACTGGGGATTGAACCCAGGGGCATTCTACCTCCGGGCTACACCCCCAGCCCTATTTTTAATTCTTTATTTTGAAACAGGGTCTCATGAAGTTGCGGAGGGCCTCACTAAGTAGCTGAGGCTGGCTGTGAACCCGGATCCTCCTGTTTCAGTCTCCCAAGTACTGGGATTACAAGCGTGTGCCACCACGCCCAGCTACATACCCCCTATTCTTAAAAAGAAACATCAAGCCACATCTCTCTTTTGCTGCTAAATAAAGTTGTTATAAAATAGGGTAAGCGAAGGGTCCAAGATGAAGCCCAAGCAATCAGGCAGAGGTTCTCTGAGATCTATCACTCTCAACAGGATGTCAACTCCCAACAATTTATTTCCGATGACTGGAGATAAATTATCTTACCTCCAAAAGGTACTGCTGCTGCTGAAGTTGAGCAGAGTTCTACAAATAGTAGCATTTGCCAGGTTCACGCCTGGCCATTAAGAGAAAATCAAGCAGGAAATTTAGATGGGCGTTTCCACTGAAATACAAAGACCAAGCCTCTGGCCGGAAAGACATTTTTACAATGCGGTATTAGTGTATGTTGTTTTACTTCTAAACAGCTAACTCAAAGGGGCCACTGCACAATTGGTTCCAAATGCCTCACACAGAGAAAAAAAATCACAGGCGGCCTGCCTCGCTGCTTAACTTCTCCCAGTTTGAGATTTTAGAAGGTGATGAGAAAAACAGAAGGAATCCCCCGATGCTAGGATGTGCTAGAGAGATGGGTGACGCAGAGTCCAAGGACATAACGCAGGGGGTGGGGAGATGACCAAGTTTCCTGGATCGGTCAAGAGCTGCATTTCAGGCCAGCAGGACCCAAAATGCGCCTGGTCCTTTGTCAACGACAGGCGTTCAGTGAACATCCCAAATATACCAAGCGTTTGTGGCCGATGGAGGAGAGATAGAGAGATTAAGCCAGAGCTCTCTGCCTTCATGGGAGAAGAGGAATCTGATAAGTGACCTGCCTCCTCTCTGGTCACTCCACGGGGGATGCTGACCCTGTTCCACTCATGCCCCTAAAGTGGGGAGCCAAGGGCCCTGCTTCCTCCATGGGCTCTAGTTCCAGACAGGGATGATCACAGCAGGTGTGGACACTTAATCTAAGACCAATCATACTCTCTCCTGGGAATTTAGAATTGGATATGAAGAGGGATTCAGTAAGATGTGAGGTATGAGCAGGCTCCTGGAGGGGGCCATATGGATCCTGTCAGCTGGGGTGGCTGGCTCCCCCTCTCCCTCTAAGTTCTTGGCCATTGGTGGACACCTGCCTTGTCCCTTTATCCCTGTAGACAAACGATAGTCATTTCCTAAGTGTGGCAGGGATGTGAACAAGGTAGAGGGGTGCTGACAGTGGAGGAGGAGACCCTCCGCTCAGGTAAAGGGTGGGGACAGGAGTGACCTTGTTGGGCCAGAGGCAAGCGAGCTGACAGAGAGAGAGAGGGACAGAGGAAGGGCAGCGTAAAGACATCAGAGAGGTAGAGAACAACGAGAAGTGGGTGAGAGAAGTTGTGCCGCCCCAAGGAGGATGAGGACCTGCTTCGGACATCCTACTTCTGGCCCCGTATCCCAGCTGCGCTCCATTTCCTAACCCTCAATGCCCAGGGGAGTAACGGCTGTATTCTGACAGTCTAACCCAGGCCACTTATGCCAGCTTGAGTGAATCTGTGTTCCTTGTAAACAACTCCTAGCTAAGACAGATGTGTGGGCACGGAGAGCCCAAGTCCATCACAAAACTCTCCCTGCCTAAAACGCCAGCAAAAGGAAAGCGAAATTAGGCAACACTAGTGACCTTTTCCAATCCTGTCCTCATATACAGTAGTCTCCTCATTTGCAGGGCATATTCTAAGACACCCCAGTAGACGACTGAAACCAAAGATAGCACCAAACCCTATATATACTATGTTTTTTATATACAGCTACATTCTTTTTTTTTTTTTTGAGGTACTGGGGATTGAACCCAGGGGCATTCTACCTCTGAGCTACACCCCCAGCCCTATTTTTTTATTCTTTATTTTGAAACAGGGTCTCACTAAGTTGTGGAGGGCCTCACTAAGTGCTGAGGCTGGCCGCGACCCCAGATCCTCCGGTCTCAGCCTCCCAAGTACTGGATTACAAGCATGCGCCACCACGCCTGGTTTATATCCACAAATTTAATGCCTCCTCATCTTAATTAAGTACTCATCGTATACCATGTCGTTAGCTTTTGCAGTCTGTAGTGCAATAGCAAACTTAGCACAAATTTCTTTTTATAATTTTTTTTTTTTTTTGTGGTACCGGGGATTGAACGCAGGGGTGTTCTACCTCCGCGCTATGCCCCCAGCCCTATTTTTTATACTTTATTTTGAAACCGGGTCTCACGAAGTTGCGAAGGGCCTCACTAAGGAGAGAGAGAGAGAGAGAGAGAGAGAGAGAGACAGGGAGAGAGAGAGCTGAGGCTGGCCGCGAACCCGGATCCTCCGGTCTCCGCCTCCCAAAGTACTGGGATTACAAGCATGCGCCACCACGCCCGGCCTCTTTTTCTTTCTTCATAATATTGCAGATAAAAGATTCACTCTTATGGTAGATCTGAGGAGAAACTGCAACATATTTCTTTTTTTCCTTATTAAGAACTTTTTTTTTGAGACAGGGTCTTGCTAGGCTGCCCAGGTTGGTCTAGAAGTCCTGGGTTCAAATGATCCTCCTGCCTCGGCCTCCTGAGTAGCTGGGACTGTAGGCACACAACACAGAACCCTACTTTTTCACTTTTCCACTTAAAGGAAGCACCCCACAGCTTCTCTTTGGGATATCTGAACTGCCACCGTTACTGCCCATGCTTTGCGGCCATTAAGTAAAAGAAGGACTATTTAAACACAAGCACTGAGATACCTCAACAGTCTATCTGATAATGAAGCTACTAAGTGACTAATGGGAGGGTAGCGTATACAACACGAATACGAGGGACGAAGGAATGAGCCACATCCCCAAGGGGATGGAGTGTTGAAACAGTGCAGGATTTCATCACATTACTCAGAACGGCGCACAATTTAAAACCGATTAACTGTTTATTTCTGAAAATTTCCATGTAATGTTCTTGGATCACAGGGAACTAAAACATGAAAAGGGAAATTTCAGATAAGGGGGGGGGACTACTGTGTCATTCTTCTATCCTCCCCATAGAACCCTGGGGCCCTGAGGAGGAAACTCTTCCTCAGGCTAGGGATGCACAGATGGGAGCAAGATGAGTTGCCCAAGAAGACAGAGGAAATTAGTCCCAGGGCCTCTTCATTCCTTGAAAACCACCAGTCCTGGAAATATGGTACTTTTTAAATGTGAGACTAAAATACAACATACATTTCATATGTGCACAGATGTGAGAGTGTCTGCCTCTCTGTCTTGTGGGTCCAGGGAAAGACAGTTGTTTACAAACTCCCAAACTCACTGGAAAAAAAAAAAGGCACACCCCTTGGCGCTGAGGATTAAACCCAGGGGTATTCTATCTCCAAGCTACACCCTCAGCCCCTTTTAAAAAAATATATTGAAACAGGGTCTTGTTAAGTAGCTGAAGGTGGCCTCGAACCTGTGATCCTCCTGTCTCAGCCTCCCAAGTACTGGGATTACAGGCGTGCACCACCACACCCAGTGAAAAGCCCCTTTTTAGAGTCCCTAAAGTGCAGCTTCCCCTCCAGGAGGCTTTGAGCTCTCTTTGCCTTCAGGGGGCGCCACCCCGAGCTGAGTCAGGAGGGAACAAAGTGTGCGGTTTCTTCCGCACACAAGATGAATGGCCACTTAAAAGACAAAAACAAAACTCCAAGTCCCTTCTAGCACATTCCTGAGTTACTTTTTCCTCCAGGGCTGGGATTCAAACCCAGGGTCTTGCACATGATAGGCAAGCATTTTACCACTGAGTTGCACCCCAGGCCCCACACATCCCCATGGTATGACAGTACATGGGACATTCGGCATCAAATACAGCAACTCCCGACTTTAGTGTTAAATACAGCTCCCTGGCCCTCTTAGGCCACATGCACAAGCACCATCCTGCATGCTGGCTGCAGAAGCCACCAGCGCCACAGAACCAAAACGGGCTGAGTATAAAGTTTCTGATGGGACTTTCTCATCCAGAACAGAAATGTCCCCGTGAATCAGACCTTGAATATGCCACTAATCACTTACTTAGGAAACTAAAAACTGCTGAGGCCTTCCGAACAGAAACCACATACAAATGAGTTCTCCATGAGGAGCCTGGACTTTCTGGGACACGCTGGTCATTTTAAAGAGCACAATAATTCTGTCAACCTTTAGCAGAACCGAACTGTTAAATGTCAACATGTTTCAAACTGGTCCTCAGACCACCCACAGCAGCGTCTTGTGTTCAAAAGCCGGGAGATGCAGCGGAGAAGCTGGGTTCTGGGGTGCTGGAGCTCTGCTCTTAGCTAAGCAGCAGGGAGACCTGTGCTCCCCACCCAGGCTGAGCCCTGCCTGCTCCTCCACGAGCAGCCTAGGCTGCAGACACAGGGGGGCAGTGCTCAGAGAGCGAGGCGAGGGGCAAAAAGGGAGTCTGGGGTCACCACAAAAGACAGGCAAAGCTGGCTGCGCTGTGATGTCACTTCCCTTCCCTGAGAAAGTCACTTTTAGCAGAGCGTGACGGTGCAGGCCTGTAGTAATCCCAGTACTTGGGAGGCCGAGACAGGAAGATCCCAGGAGGACCGCAGCCAGCTTCAGCTACCTAGTGAGGCCCTCCACAACTTAATGAGACCCTGTTTCAAAATAAAAATAAGATGGGGCTGGGATAGAGCTCAGAGGCAAAATGCCCCTGGGTTGTTCAATCCCCAGTACCACAAAGAAAAAAGAAAGTTACTTCTGCTGCAACTGGGAAAATCATGGTTCTTGCCTCCCAGGCTTGCTGTGAGGATTAAACCAGACAGGAAATTCAGAGGGCTTCTTCCTCCCCACATTACCAACTCAGTCCTTCACACACAGCACTTATGAGTCCTGCCCCCCCCAACTCTGACTCTCACTTATTTTGTTTTAGAATCTTTTTTTTTTTTTTTTGTGGTACCGGGGATTGAACCCAGGGGCGTTCTACCTCCGTGCTATACCCCCGGCCCTATTTTTTATACTCTATTTTGAAACCGGGTCTCACGAAGTTGCGGAGGGCCTCACCAAGTAGAGAGAGAGACAGAGAGAGAAAGAGAGAGAGAGAGAGAGAGAGAGAGAGAGAGAGAGACAGGGAGAGGGAGAAAGAGAGAGAGAGAGAGAGAGAGAGCTGAGGCTGGCCGCGAACCCGGATCCTCCGGTCTCCGCCTCCCAAAGTACTGGGATTACAAGCATGTGCCACCACGCCCGGCCTAGAATCTTTTTTTAATGTTTTCAAAGGAAACTTTATACTGCTATAAAGTACTGCTTACCCCAAATAGAGAATGTCAAAATAAAAAAAAAGAAAGACCAAACAATTATATTAACTGTGATCTGGCCCCCGCTGCCTGAAGGCTCTGGGATCGGCTTTCTCTATTGAAGGAGGAGGTTGGCAGGTTTTCCCAAGGTTTAAAGATGGAGTGCTGCATGGAGACTTTCTTCCGATAAAACCAGAGACTTGGAAATGGAGAATGGAAAAAAAAAAAAGTGACATAGTTCAGGCAGGGGCGCCAACCTCAGTTATAGCCCTGCCACCTTCAATTCCCAAGGCCCCATGCCAAGGGAGGCAGTGGGGAAGAAAGGGAAGGAGGGCCTGGGGTGCCGGCATACCCCTCCCTGTACTACCACGGCCCCACAGCACCCAGGAGGCTCCCGGTCAAAGAGAAGGTGCTGCTGGCTTGATGTGGGGCACCCCAAAGCCTCCTCCCCACCAGCCCCATAACTCAGAGTCTGCCTTGGCCACAGCCAGGCATGCCACCATGAGCCAGGGACCTCAGAGACTCACCACTGACCAGAAAGTAGGCTGCTCCCTATCCAGGATCCCTCCTCCCAACACAGGTCTTACACCCCAAACTCATCCGGGTTCACTATCTTTCTACCGCCAAGAAAAGCCAGAAGAGAATATGTGGGAAGGCTTGTATCTAGCCGGGCATGGTGGTGCAAGCCTATAATCCCTGTACTTGGGAGGCTGAGACAGTAGGGTCTCATGGACTGAGAACAGTCTCAGCAACTTTGCGAGACACTCAACACCTTAGCGAGACCCTATTTCAAAATAAAAATAGAGCCGGGCGTGGTGGCGCACGCTTGTAATCCCAGTACTTTGGGAGGCGGAGACTGGAGGATCCGGGTTCATGGCCAGCCTCAGCGCTCTCTCTCTCTCTCTCTCTCTCTCTACTTAGTGAGGCCCTCCGCAACTTCGTGAGACCCGGTTTCAAAATAAAAGTATAAAAAAGAGGGCCAGGGGTGTAGCTCGGAGGTAGAACGCCCCTAGGTTCAATCCCCGGTACCGCAAAAAAAAAAAATAAATAAATAAAATAAAAAGTAAAAATAGACCCGGGCATGGTGGCGCACACTTGTAATCCCAGTACTTGGGAGGCTGAGACTGGAGGATCCGGGTTCGTGGCCAGCCTCAGCTACTTAGTGAGGCCCTCCTCAACTTAGTGAGACCCTGTTTGAAAATAAAGAATAAAAATTAGGGCTGGAGGTGTAGCTCAGAGGTAGAATGTCCCGGGGTTCAATCTCCAGTACTGCAAAAAATAAAAATATAAAAATAAAAAGGGCTGGGGGTATAGCTCAGAGGTAGAATGTGCCTGGGTTCAATCAGGAAGGAAGGGAGGCTGATTTGTATCTGAATGTTCATATTGATGTCCAGAAAGTTTGAAGGGGGAAAACGCGCTTCCTTTCCTTGCTCACCTGGTTCCCAGAGTTAAGGGTTGGAGTTAGTTTTGGATCGGGGCACCTGGAAGTGTGTGTGGAGCAGGAAGTCGGGCTGGTAGGCGGGTGGGTGCGACTGGGTGGGGAGGGAAGGGCCACTCTGTTCCCTGAGGAAGCCCTGGCCAAACAGTGGGGGAAAGTCACTCTGAGGAGCTGGAGCTATACTTATGCCAACCCAAATCGTGCCCACCCTTACACAGAGGCTTGGAGTTGTCTCCAACACAAACTGCAAACTGCATGAGCTTCACTATCAACGTTTAACGCGGCACTTCCCAGAGACGACCTGCATCAGAATCCCCTGGGGTGATACAGATTTCGGGGCCCCACCTTTGACCCACTGAATCTGATTCTCTGGGGAAGAGGCTAAAAAATGTAAATTGAAGCGCACCCCCAGGAAACTCTCATGATTACTGAAGTTTGTGTGTGTGTGTGTGTGGCACTGGGGATTGAACCTAGGGGCATTCTGCCTCTGAACTACACCCCCAGCCCTATTTTATTTTTTATCATTTTGTTTTTTTGCGGTACCAGGGATTGAACCCAGGGGTGTTCTACCTCCGAACTACAACCCCAGCCCTATTTTTTATACTTTATTTTGAAACTGGGTCACACGAAGTTGCAGAGGGCCTCACTAACTAGCTGAGGCTGGCCTCGAACCCGGATCCTCCGGTCTCTGCCTCCCAAGTACTGGGATTACAAGCGTATACCACCACACCCGGCTTATTTTTTATCTTGAAATTTCACTAAGTTGCAGAGGGTCTTGCTGAGTTGCGGAGGCTGCCCTTGAACCTGTGATCCTCCTGGCTCAGCCTCCCAAGTACTGGGATTATAGGTGTGTGTCACCACACCCAGCTACACTTACTGAAGTTTGAGCCACAGAAGCTCTTCCACACGCGGTGCCCCTTTATCAGTACTTTGCCCCCCCCTTCTCTGGTTAATTCTCACACACCCTATAGATCAGGTCAGACATCCTTTTCTTTTTCTTTCTTTTTTTTTTGCGGTACCGGGGATTGAACGCAGGGGCGTTCTACCTCCGCACTACGCCCCCGGCCCTATTTTTTATACTTTATTTTGAAACCAGGTCTCACGAAGTTGCGGAGGGCCTCACTAGGTAGAGAGACAGGGAGAGAGACAGACAGACAGCGAGAGAGCTGAGGCTGGCCGCGAACCCGGATCCTCCAGTCTCTGCCTCCCAAAGTACTGGGATTACAAGGGTGCGCCACCACGCCCGGCTCAGACATCCTTTTCTCTGCCACCGCTCCCTCCCAAGCCCTGACCAGGTCCCCATCAGACATCCATGCTCTAGTACAGACACCCATGCTCTGGTATTTTCTTTCTTATGCTTGTCACAATATCCATCATACACTGTGTGTTTGTGCGACTGTGGAATACTGTGTCTCCTCCATTAGACCTCAGAGCTCCGCGACAGCAGGGGGGACCCTCTGCTCACCCCAGCTTCCAGCCCAGTGCTTGGCACTAAGAAAACTATGACAAAATATCTGTTGATTACGTGAATAAATCCGGAATAGCTACCTGTAATTCTCTTTTCCCGCCATACCTCACTATTCTCATGAAGTCTTTTCCGGGTACTTGCAAGTTCTGGTGACAGCAGGGAGTGGGACGGGGGACCCTGCTGCTAAGATATTTCTGAGTTACACAGACTTTGGGGGTTGAACTCAGGGGGCATTCCATTCCACCTCAAGCTACACTCCCAGCCTTTTTTATTTTTATTTTTTTATTTTTTATTTTTTTGGTGGTACTGGGGATTGAACCCAGGGGCATTCTACCTCCGAGCTACACCCCCAGCCCTATTTTTATTCTTTATTTTGAAACAGGGTCTCACTAAGTTGCGGAGGGCCTCACTAAGTAGCTGAGGCTGGCCACGAACCCAGATCCTCCTATCTCAGCCTCCCAAGTACTGGGATTATAAGCGTGCGCCACCACGCCCGGCCCTTCTTTATTTTTTATTTTTTTTGTACTGGGAATTGAATCCAGGGGCGTTTTACATCTGAGCTATATATCCCTAGCCCTATTTTATTTTTTATTTTGAAACAGGGGTCTTGCTAAGTTGCTGAGGCTGACCTCAAACCTGCGATTCTCCTGTCTTAGCCTCCCAAGTACTGGGATTACAGGTGTGCACCACCACGCCCAGCCTTGATTTTTAAATTTTGAAACAGGGTCTCACTGAGTTGCTGAAGGTCTCCCTAAATTGCCCAGGCTGGCCTTGTACCTGCAATCCTCCTGTTTCAGCCTCCCAAGTGCTAGGATTACAGGTATGTGCCACACGCCCAGATGAGTTACACAGATTTTAAGGGATCCCATCTGCTTACCTGATAGCATTTTAAAAGTTTAAGATGAAGCCGGGCATGGTGGCACACGCTTGTAATCCCAGTACTTTGGGAAGTGGAGACCGGAGGATCCGGGTTCGCGGCCAGCCTCAGCTCTCTCTCTCTCTTCCTGTCTCTCTCTCTCTCTCTCTCTCTCTCTCTCTCCTTAGTGAGGCCCTCCGCAACTTTGTGAGACCTGGTTTCAAAATAAAAGTATAAAAAATAGGGCCGGGGGCGTAGTGTGGAGGTAGAACGCCCCTGGGTTCAATCCCCAGTGCCACACACACACACAAAAAAAAGTTTAAGATATGGCCTACTCAGGACAGCTATGCTCAGTTTACTAGCAGAGGGTGTTTGCTCCTACCCGGCCTAAGATAACTTCTCAAAGGCTAGTAAGAACTTGCCTGCTATCCCAGGATTTAAACATAAGTAAAAATGTCCCCCAGATCCGATAAGTTCTATTCATGAATATTTGTTGAAAAGTTTTGCTTGAATGAGTATAACTTTCTTTCTCTGAAAATACACCCCAGAAGCCGGGCGTGGTGGCGCACACTTGTAATCCCAGTACTTGGGAGGCTGAGACCGGAGGATCCAGGTTCGTGGCCAGCCTCAGCTACTTAGTGAGGCCCTCCGCAACTTAGTGAGACCCGGTTTCAAAATAAAGAATAAAAAAAAAAGGGCCGGGGGTGTAGCTTGGAGGTAGAATGCCCCTGGGTTCAATCCCCAGTACCGCCAAAAAAAAAAAAAAAAAAAAAAAAGATGAAAATATACCCCAGAAGGAAGTGGTCCTCCCATTCTTCAACAAGTATAGGCCTGGTCCCATCCGATCCACTACCATTTCTGGCAGCCAAATTCCCACAAATGTTTAGCTCTGCCATGGGATATGTAGAATAAATTAAGTTTAGGGGAAAAAAATCATAAAACAAGCCATTGCGTCTCAAGACTCTGTGTACCTTGGCAGGGGGAATGTGTGTTACAACAGATCCCATCCAGCATGCCAGAGAATTCAATCAAAACCAGAGAAAATGTTCCTGTCACAGGAGACAGGCAGCTCCACAGCAGCCCCCTGGGGCAGGGGGAGATAAGAGGTCCAATCTCGCCTCACATCTGCCAAAATTCTTCCCCATGATGGCTAAGGAAAGAAAAAGCCGAAGACCCGGAATAAGAGGAGATGGACATCCTGAAGTCAGGGCTTGTGCGAGCACAAAACAAACACCAAAGCTTGCTCACTGACGTCTTTACCTCTGCAACTCTGACTAGACATGTTCTGGTGGGAGAAGAATTGTGTGTGTGTGTGTGTGTGTGTGTGTGAGAGAGAGAGAGAGAGAGAGAGAGAGAGAGAGAGAGATTCTACACCTAGTTCTTTTTATGTTTTGTCCTAGTTCTTTTTATGTTTTGTTTTGAAACAGGGTCTCGCTAGGTTGCTGAGAGTCTTGCTATGTTGCTGAAGCTGATCTCCAACATGCCATCCTCCAGTTTCAACTTTCCAAGTACTGGGATTACAGGCATGTGGCACCAAGCTCGGGTGAAAAGAATCTTAAATCACTGTAGGGCAAGCTCTGGGGTAGGAAACTACTGGGTTTTTGTTTTTTTTCTTTAAGGTACTGGAGATTGAACCCAGGGATGCTCTACCTCTAAACTACACCCCTAAGATGGGCGTGGTGGCACACGCTTGTAATCCCAGTACTTGGGAGGCTGAGACAGGAGGATCTCAGGTTCACAGCCAGCCTCGGCTACTTAGTGAGGCCCTCTGCAACTTGGTGAGACCCTGTTTCAAAAATAAAGAATAAGAAATAGGGCTGGGGGGTGTAGCTCGGAGGTAGAACACCCCTGGGTTCAATCCCTAGTACTGCAAAATAAATGAATGAATGAATGAACAAACTACACCCCTAGCCCTTTTTATTTATTTTTTAAATTTTGAAACAGGGTCTCACTAAGTTGCTGAGGCTGGCCTCAAACCTGCAATCCTCCTGTCTCAGCCTCTCAAGTACTAGGATTACAGGCCTGTGCCATCATTGGGCTTGCTAAATACTTGTCTTTCACTAGAGATCCCTATTTCCATGGCTGAGCCCACCCTTGCATCTGGATGGCGACGTTCACGTGAATGAGGGCAGATGTAGCTAATTAATCTACAAAGCCTCGCCGTATTGTCCACAGGAGAACAGGACTGAACTAGTGAGACCGGCCCCCACTTGGCAAAAGAGGGAACAGAGAGTACAGACATGTTATTCGCTCAGTCCGGTGTTTTATAGGGGGGCAGGCCACCCCACCCCTGGTGGTACTTTTTATCACTCTTGAGAAACCCACCGGAAACATCGGATTACCTGTGACTTTTATGGACCTACTCCTTTTTCAGTCAGAAAAAGGTTGCAGGCCAAGGGCATAAACTCAACTCTTGGCTACTGAGGCGCATTTAGAGCCTGTGTTGTAAGAGTTCTAAAGAGTTACAATCAGAAATGTTAGATTCAAACAGGATTCCACTTCGGTCTCTCTTCTTTGAAACTTGTTCCCAATGATCCAATAACTTGTACTATGTTTAGGTGAACTGAGCACACGCCACTCCACAACAAAAATACAGGCAAGCCTCCTTTTTTCTTTTTTTGCAGTACCGGGGATTGAACCCAGGGGCATTCTACCTCCGGACTACACCCCCAGCCCTACTTTTTATTCTTTATTTTGAAACAGGGTCTCACTAAGTTGCGGAGGGCCTCACTAAGTAGCTGAGGCTGGCTGTGAACCTGTGATCCTCCGGTCTCAGCCTCCCAAGTACTGGGATTACAAGCGTGCGCCACCACAGCCCGCTCTATTTTGTTTTTTATTTTCAAACAGATCTCACTAAGTTTCTGCACACTAGCCTTGAACCTGTGATCTTCCTGTCTCAGCCTCCCAACAGGCAGGCCTTCTTTTATGAGTTTATCATCTCCAAGGGACAAATGACCTCACTAATTAACTGAAAGGCTAAACACCAACTATTCTTTTTTTTTTTTTGCGGTACCGGGGATTGAACCCAGGGGCGTTCTTTCTACCTCCGTGCTACACCCCCAGCCCTATTTTTTATACTTTATTTTGAAACTGGATCTCATGAAGTTGTGGAGGGCCTCACTAAGGAGAGAGAGGGAGAGAGAGAGAGAGAGAGAGAGAGAGGGAGAAAGAGAGAGCTGAGGCTGGCCGCGAACCCGGATCCTCTGGTCTCCACCTCCCAAAGTACTGGGATTACAGGCGTGCGCCACCATGCCCGGCAACACCAACTATTCTGAAGGGCTTTTTTTGTGTGTGTGGTACTGGGAATTGAACCCAGGGATACCTCCAAGCTACACCCCCTGCCCTTTTTATTCTTTAATTTTGATTTTGTTTTGATTTTTTTGGTACTGGAGATTGAACCCAGGGGCAGTCTACCTCCAAGCTACACCTCCAGCCCTATTTTATATTTTTTTATTTTGAAACAGGGTCTCGCTAAGTTGTTGAGGCTGTCCTCAAACCTGTGATCCTCCTGTCCTCAGCCTCCCGAGTACTGGGATTACAGGGGTGTGCCAGAACACCCAGCTGAAGTTACTATTTTTGGTAGATGTTTCCTGGTTTTTAGTTTATCTCAGTTACTTAATTTGTAAGAGTCCCATATAATAAGCTACTTCCATTAATTACCATTAAATAGTTTATCTTGGAGAGTTCACCAGGAACCAGGATCACAGCTAGGGAGTCTTTGAGGAATGTAATGAAGGTTTCCATTCTTGGTCAAGGTGACTGAATAGGGCCGGAGATGTAGCTCAGTGGTAGAGCACTTGCCTAGCATGCTTGAGGCCCTAAATTCAATTCCCAGCACTGAGCAGGGCGGGGGGGGGGGATGGATATATATATATATATATATATATATATATATATCCTTCTAGATAATCTAAAATTTGTGCTGACTTTTTTTTTTTTTTTTTGCGGTACCGGAGATTGAACCCAGGGGCATTCTACCTCCATGCTACACCCCCGGCCCTATTTTTATACTTTATTTTGAAACTGGGTCTCACGAAGTTGCGGAGGGCCTCACTAAGTAGAGAAAGAGAGAGAGAGAGAGACAGAGAGAGAGAGAGAGACAGAGAGAGAGAGACAGAGAGAGAGCTGAGGCTGGCCACGAACCTGGATCCTCCGGTCTCTGCCTCCCAAAGTACTGGGATTACAAGCGTGCGCCACCACGCCCGGCTTGTGCCGACTTTAAGGCAGAGCTAAAACTTCATACTGACTACTCCTAGAAAGAATTTTTATTAAATTTCTCTTTGGTAAAATGCCATCAAAGCCTATCGATGGTTATCTTAATAAAATGACAGGCTTATGAGATACGAATAATGAGATATTATTGAAGGCATCACTTTATAGACCATACAAATTCCTCTGTATGTATGTTCCTGGAAGAAATACCCATGTTTATCTTAAGTGGTTGATTTCGTTGTATCTTGCAGACATTGGGAACTGTGGAACAGATACAGTTTCCTCTCCCTCATCCACTGGCTGTTTGGAAGCTTTGGGGGCTTAATGCCCCCCAAAGGCTGTTATAATAAAGGCTTGCACCCAGTTTTGGTGCTATTGGGAGGTGGTAGAAATTCTAAGAGATGGGGCCTAGTGGGAGGTTTTAGGTCATTAGGGGTGTGCCCTCGAAAGGGATTGTGGGTCCGCTCTCTCTTCTTCTTTCTCATGCATCCTGGCCATGAGGTCAGCAGCTTGCTCCGCCACGAACTCCCCACCACGATGTGCTGCCTCACCACAGGCCCAAGAGCAATGGGGCCAACCTCCAAAACTGTGAACCAAAATGCACCTTTTTTCTTTATAAGGTGATCATCTTAGGTATTTGTTACAGTAACACAAGCTGACTAACACAGAAGCTCATGTAAAATTTTATCTGTGCAGTTAGCAAGTGTACAGGTCACCACAATAGTCTCATGGCTCGTTCTACTTTGTCCCCTTATTTTTATTTCATTTCTTATATTTCCTTCTTTTAAAATTTGTCTCACCTTTAATTTATTTTAACCTGCCACATTTCATGTTCCCTTGTAAGTCAGCTTTTTTGAACATGGTTGGAATGTGTAGGCATATATTCTGATTCTAGGGGAAACCTCAGAGCCCTTGACCTAAAATAAAGATTTTTTTTTCCTTACATATACATCATATTAGTGAGCTGGGCCTATAATCCCTGTACTTGGGAGGCTGAGAGAAGAATCGCAGGTTCAAGGTCAGACTCAGCAACTTAGTGAGACTCTCAGAAACCTAGTGAGACCCTGTTTCAAAATAAAAAATAAAAAAGGGCTATAGGGGTGTAGCTTGGAGGTAGAATGCCCCTGGGTTCCAACTCCAGTACCATAAAAAACAAAAAACATTGGGAGGCTGAGACCAGAGGATCCGGGTTCGCGGCCAGCCTCAGCTACTTAGTGAGGCCCTCCGCAACTTCGTGAGACCCGGTTTCAAAATAAAGGATAAAAAATAGGGCCGGGGGCGTAGCGCGGCGGTAGAACGCCACTGCGTTCAATCCCCGGTACCACAAAAAAGACAAACAAAAAACAAAAACCAGGGAGTGCCACCTCTGGGAACTCATCAATTCCACTTCGAATGGTCTGCCGTGACTGAAACAGACCTCATCCTCCAAGGAAGAACTCACGAAATGACTTCAGATTGGAAGACGAGGCTTAGAGGCCATCCCGCCTCCACCATGCAGGAGGATTTCTTTTTTCTTTCTTCCTTTATTTTTTGTTTGTTTATTTTTTGTGGTACTGGGGATTGAAGTCAGAGGCATTCTACCTTCGAGCTACACCCCCAATCTGATTTTATTTCTTTTTTTTTTTACGGTACTGGATTTGAACCCAGGGGCATTCCACCTCCAAGCTACACCCCCAGCCCTATTTTTTTTTGTTCTTTATTTTGAAACCGAGTCTCACTAAGTTGCGGAAGGCCTCACTAAGTGCTGAGGCTGGCCGCGAACCCGGATCCTCCGGTCTCAGCCTCCCAAGTACTGGGATTACAAGCGTGCGCTACCACGCCTGGCTCTTATTTTATTTCTTATTTGGAAACAGGGTCTTGCTAGGTTGCTGAGAGTCTCACTACTTGCTGAGGCTGTCCTCGAACCTACCATCCTCCTGTCTAAGCCTCCCAAGCACTGGGATTATAGGCATGAGCCACCATGCCTGGCTCTCTTCCTTTGTTTTTTTTTTTTTTAAAGAGAAAAGAATTATTTTGGCTCACAGTTTTAGAGGCTTCAGTCCATGGTCAGCAGACTTGCTGCTTTGGGCTGCAGTAGCACCTCATGGTGGGAAGATGTAGAGAAGCAAAACTGCTCAGCTGGAGGCCAGGAAGGAAAAAAAGGAAGGGACCAGGTCCCACAATCC
>PVJS01039399.1:0-18917 GCA_004027185.1 Glis glis
AAAAAAAAAAAAAATTAAAAATAGGGTTGGGGGTGTAGCTTGGAGGTAGAATGCCCCTGGGGTTCAATCCCCAGTACTGCAAAAAAATAAAATAAAATAAAATAAAAAATAGGGCTAGGGTTGTAGCTCGGAGGTAGAATGTCCCTGGGTTCAATCCCCAGTACTGCAAAAAAAAAAAAAAAGAAAAGAAAAGAAAAACTGGCCAAAACCAACACAAAGGGGAAAAGAGCAAGAGAAAAAAGATGTGTTCCGTATAAGGAACAGGCGCAAATGGCACTGGACTCATTAAAGACAACACACATGAGAAGGAAATGGAACATCTTTCGAGAACTTGGTGGGGAAAAGCTATCCATCTAGAATTCTGGACCCAGAAAAAAGATCTAAACTCGAAGGTAAACTATTTTTTCATTCAAACAAACACTGAAAGCCAAGCACTGTGGCACACACCTAAAATCCTAGTCCTTGGGAGGCTGAGTCAGGAGGATCATAGGTTCAAGACCCTCAGCAACCTAGACAGTCCCTGTTTCAAAATAAAATACATGCAAGGCATGGTGGCACACGCCTGTAATCCTAGTATTTGGGAGGTTGAGACAGGAAGATCACAGGTTCGAGGCCAGCCTCAGCAACTTAGCAAGGCCCTCTGCAACTTAGTAAGACCCTGCTTCAAACTTAAAAATAAAATGGGGTTGGGAGTGTAGTTCAGAAGTAGAATGCCTCTGGGTTCCATCCCCAGTACCACAAAAATAAATAAGTAAAAATAAAATTATTTTTAAAAATAGTAAAGAAGACAGGTGTGTGGCACAGGATTATAATCTTAGTACTTGGGAGGCTAAGACAGGAGGATCACAGGTTCGCAGCCAGCCTCAGCTATTTAGTGAGGCCCTCCTCAACTTAGTGAGACCCTGTTTTGAAATAAAAGAATAAAATAGGGCTGAGGGTATAGCTAAGAGGTAGAATGCCCCTGGGTTCCATCCCTAGTACCACTTAATAAATAAACAAACAAACAAACAAACAAATAAATAAATAAATAAACAAAAAAACAAGCAAGCAAGCAAGCAAGCAAGCAAGCAAAGAAAATAAATTACAATTCAGATCAGCCAGCCAACCGCTCCTTCTTCATTGGTAGTATTGGGTGCCGACTGTGTGCTAGGTAGTGCGGATGTATCGTGATGTTGCAGATGGAACCCTGCCCTCACAGCACCTGCATGCTGTCATGGTTGGGTGATGGGTGGATAATAATGAAACTAGTCAATATTTGTTAAGTAAAGAAAAATCAATGTAATCTACCATATTAAAATAGGTACAGGATCATCTTAACAGATACAGAGAAAGCATTTGAAAAAAAAAACAACATTCATTCCTGGTAAGACCTCTCTGCAAGCTATGAATAGCAGGCAGCCTCCTGGTCCTGATAAAGCACGTCTGTGAAAATCTCACAACCAACATCATGCTTAATCAGGAAAGACTGAGTGGTTTGTCCCCAAAGATAAGAACAGGAGGTGAGGTCTTCTCTCACCACGTCTACTCAGCACTGCACTGATTGTTAGCCAGTGCATAGGGTAAAGGACACACACAACAAAATCAAGCCATCCAAACAGAAAAGGGGGAAGGAAGTATAAACATACTCATTTGCAGAAAACACAATCATTAAGCCAGACGTGGTGGTACACACCCGTGATCCCAGTACTTGAGGGACTGAGACAGGAGGACCTCAGGTTTGAGGCCAGCCTCAGCAACTTAGCGAGACCCTCTTTCAGAATAAAAAATAAAAAGGGCTAGGGGTGTAGCTCGGAGGGAGAATGCCCCTGGGTTCAATCCTCAGTACCATAAAAAACAAAGAAGGCCAGGTGTGGTGGTGCACGCTTGTAATCCCAGTACTTGGGAGGCTGAGGCAGGAGGATTGCAGGTTCATGGCCAGCCTCAACTACTTAGTGAGGCCCTCTGCAACTTAGTGACACCCTGTTTCAAAATAAAGAATAAAAAATACGACTGGGGGTGTAGCTTGGAGGTAGAATGCCCTTGGGTTCAAGCCTCAGTACCGCAAAAAAAAAAAGAAGAAAACACAATCATTTGTGCAAAAAATCTAATGAAATCTGCAACAACAAAAAGCTGCCAGAACTTCTAAGTGGATTTAAAAGGTGATGTGAAATACGTATTTGAATCCAGGTACTGCAGCATGTGTCTATATTCCTAGCTACTTGGGAGGCTGAAGCAGGAGGATCACTTGTGCTTAGGAGTTTGAGGTCATCGTGGGCATATCAAGACCTCATCTCAAAAATACACACACAAACACACACACACTTATATACACACCTAGTCTTTTTCCAGTTTCTTGACATACGGATCCTAAAACCCTTGGACACTCTGGAGTGGTAAGAGTGCATGCTAATGAGATGACAGGCTGGCTGGCCTTAAGTAGCTTCAAGATGGGGCTGGTCACCAGAAAGACCAAGACAGGACCAGAGCACTGGGCTTTCCACCCCACTGCCAGCCTCCAGGATGGAGACGGGGCTGGCTGAAGGCAGAATTGATCACCCATGGTCAATGATGCCATCAACCGTGCCTAGGTAATGAGGCCTCCATTGAAACCTGCAGGACTGGGTTCAGAGCACTTCCAGGCTGGTGAGCGTACCCATGCTCCAGGAAGTTGGTGACCCCAACTCCTGTGCTCAGGACCCTTCCAGACCTCGCCCCACACACCTCCACATGGATGCGCATCTGTATCCTTGCTACGTCTTTCATTAACAGTGAGTGCAAGCATTCTGGGAGCCTCAGCCTGCGGACCCGACACTCTCCAGGACCATCAGGACTGAACTGAATCCGAGGAGGCCCAGGTGAGATCTGCTACAGAGCCTCCCAGAGAATGGCATCCTGTGCAGGAAATCCAGCACATCTGGTGTCAGAAGTGTTGAGTGACAGTGTGAGAGTAGGAAAAGCAGTTTGGTTTTACCCACATTCCCACAGAAAGGTTTCAGGATACAAGACTGATACACAAAAGTCTATTATATTTCTATATGTCAGTACCAAACAATCAAAACTTGAAAAAAATCAAAACTAATACCATTTAGAACATTGTGGAAAGACACTAAGTACCAGGTCACCTGGCAAGAGCTGTGTGACAGTGGGCATGGTGGTGCATACCTATCATCCTGGTACTTGGGAAGGTAAGACAAGAGGATCGCAGGTTCAAGGCCAGCCTCAGCAACTTAGTGAGGTCCTCAGCAACTTAGCAAGACTGTTTCAAAATAAAAAGAGCTGGGGGTCTAGCTCAGAGGTTGAATGTCCATCCCAGGTACAAAAAAATTTTTTTTTTAGTAGAGCTGTGTAAGATGCACATACTGAAAACTAGACAGCAGCTGGGGGTGGGGGGCTGGAGGCCTGCCAGGACATTCTAGGTCTGCGCCCTGCAAGGTGGCCCAGGGCGGCCAGGCACCCCGGAGCACACACCTGGATCTGGGAGGGAGGAGAGACTGTGAGGGACGTGCAGAATGGTCAGCACAGATGGCATAACCATGGAGGGGACAGGAAGAGGCCAGGGGCTGCGCCTAGGACCAACCAGAGAGGCTGGGAGGAGGAGGGAGGGCCACAGAGGAGCTGGGGGACAAGTGACCAGTGGGTGGCAGGTGAGCCGGGGGCACAGGGTCCTGGGAGCCAAGTGGATGAAGAACCTGGAGGAGGAAGTGGCCCCTGAATCGATGGTGCAGATCCTCTGCAGGCCCAGAGCCAGCCCAGGACATGGCCGCCTTGCAGGAGTCACACAGGGTAGAACCCAGGACCACGGTCACACAGTGATGGGCTGCCCCTGTGGGGTGGCACACATCAGCACCCACCTCCCACGTGGTCAGACCCAGCAAGTCCTCATGAGCAAAATATACAGAGTATTCTAGAACTCTGCGAAAGACCCTGGCGGTCACTGGACAAAACTGTGCACGGAGCCTCTGGTCCTGCTGGAAATGCCTCGAGAACGTTTGGTGCACTGGGAAGAAAACGCTGTCGCAGAGATATTTTTAGCAGCAGCAGCTTCCAGGACTGTCTCTGAATTATGCAGCAGAAGCTCGCAGCACCATGAGTCAGCAGCAGATTGCCGGGGGCCTGTCGCCCGCCAGCTCTGCACACCCCATGCCAGAGCCAGCCCAGCCCTCCCAGAGCCAGCCCTCCGCCCAGGCACCTGCGGGCTCCTTGCCCATCTCCCCCCAGCATCTGCTCCCCGAGGTGTCCTGCGAGGGTGCCACTTTGTCACCCAGCTCTGCCCCAAGTTGTCCTGCCCAAGACCACCCTCCTCCTGGGTCTGGTTGGTTTCCCCAGCACCCCCCCAGGGCCAACCCTGAGAATGTCCCCATAGGATGCAAGCATGTGACAAAGCCTTGGATTCACCAAGTTCAGGCAGCTCTGACCCTGCACCCCAGGCAGGGCCAGCCTCCCCAAGACCAGACACCCCGACTCCCACCCCAGCTGCTCACCTGGCAGGAGCGGAACTGGCTGACCAGCAGTGTGCACCGCTGGGGGTCCTTCCGCCCGTCCAGGCTGTCCAGCTCTGCGGCCACCTGGTTCAGCTCCTCGTCAGCATAGTAGAACTGGGCCAGCAGCTGCGGGTCTGACCTCTGCGGGGGAGAGAGACGCCAGGAGCGTGACTGGACGGCTGACCACTAGAGAGGACACAGTTGCTGGTGGCCTTGTTCCCAGGCCACAGGCTGAGAGTGGGGTTACTGCCAAGGCAGAGTCCCCAGCCTGGAACCTTCCACCCGGAGCCGGAGCCGGCCCTTCTGTCAGATTTCCACACAGGAATCTTTAGGGACGAAAGCCCAGGTCAGGCCACTGCTGCGTGGGGTTCACCCAGGGCTGTGCCAGCCCTAAGGACGCCTGAGACTGTGGGGCTCTAGACTTGGATCTGCCCCAGACCCTGAGGTCCTCATCACAAAGGGCTCTGGGAAAGAGGGGCCCAGGGCCACAGGGTGACAAGACCGCTCTCAGTAAAGACTTTTATTCACAGGTCGAAACAGAAATGATGAAGCTGCTGCTAAAGGAAGCAGCCCGGGGTGAGATGGTGGTGCAGAACGCTTTGCCACTCCCGTTTACTCTAGACATTTCTCTCGACCTAGTTTCCACCCCTCCAGGAGCTGCCAGCACTTCCAGGCAGGAAACCCTCGACTCAGAGGCCGCCTCCCTGCAAACGCACAGGCGTTCCGGTGCTGGGACTGAAACTACCACAAGCTTCCTTCTGTCCTGACCCAGCCTGTCACCCCTGTCCCTGCTCCAGTGCTACTGGCCACTTGATTCTCTGCACACAGAGCAAGGCCACCACCTGGGTACATGCCGTTCCCTCTGCCCCAAGGTGCAAAGGACTCATTCATTTGGATCTAGATCCAAGGATTAAGAGAAGCACTCTGGAAGTAGGGCATGGTGGCACATGCCTGTTAACCCCAGTACTTGGGAGACTGAGACAGGAGGATTACAGGTTTGAGGCCAGTCTCAGCAACTTGGTGAAGCCCTCAATAAGTTAGTGAGACCCTGTTTCAAAATAAAAAAAATAGGCCCAAGTGTAGTTGTGCACACCTGTAATCCCAGTCTTTGGGAGGCTGAGACAAGAGGATCTCAGGTTCATGGCCAGCAACTTAGCGAGGCCCTCCACAACTTAGTGAGAATCTGTTTCAAAATATAAATAAATTAATTAATTAATTAAAATTAAAATAAAAAATAGGGTTGGGGGTGTAGCTCAGAGATAGAATGCCCCTGGGTTCAATGTCCAACACCACAAAAAGAGAGAATGAAAGAGAGAGAGACCTCAAACATGATTTTTTTTTTTTTTTTTGCGATACCGGGGATTGGACCCAGGGGCATTCTACCTCTGCGCTACACACCCGGCCCTATTTTTTATACTTTATTTTGAAACCGGGTCTCACGAAGTTGCGGAGGGTCTCACTAAGTAGAGAGAGAGAGAGAGAGAGAGAGAGAGAGAGAGAGAGAGAACAAGAGCTGAGGCTGGCCACGAACCCAGATCCTCCGGTCTCCGTCTCCCAAAGTACTGGGATTACAAGCGTGCGCCACCATGCCCGGCTCTCAAATATGATTTTATAAAAGACACTCTTCATAACCACACAGAGACAGGAGGAAAGGCCCCCAACTATGCACAAGTTCAAGTCTGCTGGTGATATTACACATGTGCACATGCATGTGCAAAAGTCACTCTGGCCGGGCGTGGTGGCGCATGCTTGTAATCCCAGTACTTGGGAGGCTGAGACCGGAGGATCCGGGTTTGTGGCCAGCCTCAGCTACTTGGCGAGGCCCTCCGCAAATTAGTGAGACCCTGTTTCAAAATAAGGAATTAAAAACTAGGGCTGGAGGTGTAGCTCGGAGGTAGAATGCCCCTGGGTTCAATCCCCAGTACCCAAAAAAAAAAAGTCACTCTGACTCACTCTGTGCTGCCTAAGCGTCAGCACGCTGGTGTGTTATACATTCATCAAGTGTACGATTACTTCTTTGAACCCTTTTTAGTTCCCAGCCGAGCCCATTCCCTTCCCTTGACCACGCTTCCCACCTCCCCCCATGCGGCCTGTTGCAGGCAGGCTTTTCCTTTGCTGCAGGGCCTCAGTCACCACCGTCCACCAGCCTTGACTCTCCTGGTCAGTCTGGTACACTGGGGAGGAGGGAACCCCCAAATGAGGTCACGCAGACCTGCGGGGGTGAGGGTGCCCAACCCCCTCCCCATGCTGGTGGCATAGGGCACACGTAGCACCTCACTGCCCTGGCCCCAGTGCCTGGCAGGGTGAACAGGAAGCCTTCTAGCACCTTCCTATGAGGCTGGGTGGGGGGCGCTCTCTGTCCAGCAAAGCAGACCCACCTGCCTGGGCGCTGACGGCCTCTCAGACAGCTTAGGCAGGTACAGGTACAAGAGGCGGTGCTGGCATCCAGCGCCGCGGCCCTCCTCTCCACAGCAGGCTGGCTTCTGGGCTCCCGCCACAGCCCAGGGCCATGAGCCTCGTGGCCAGTGCCACTCTGCGATGAGAGGAGACAGAGACCGGCGGGAGGCAGGAGGTGTGCTTTTACCTCTTTCCTCCTCAGCGCGGCTCCAGTCTGCCCCTCAGGACAGGCGGTGGAGGGGGCACCCTGAGGCCTCGCCCTTTGCTTCTCAGATGCAGCACCCGGAACCCCAGACCGTCCTCTCCTCTGATGCGAGGAAGGAGGGGGGAGCCCCAGGCCATGCCTGGCCCCCACTCCGGGAGGGCCCTGGCACCTTCTTGTGGAAGGGACTGAGCTTGATGGCACACACCTGTAATCCCAATACCTGGGAGGCTGAGACAGAAGGATCGCAGGTTCAAGGCCAGCCTCAGCAACTTAGTGAGACCTCAACAACTTGGCAAGACCCTGTTTCAAAATAAAAACAAGCCAGGTGAGGTGGCACATGCCTATAATCTCAGTACTTGGGAGGCTGAGATAAAAGCATCACAGGTTTGAGGCCAGGCTCAGCAACTTAGCGAGGCCCTCCATAACTTAATGAGACCCTATTTCAAAAATAAAAAATAAAATGGGTCTGGGGGTATAGCTCAGAGGTAGGCTGCCTCTGAGTTCAATCCCCAGTGCTACAAAAAAAAAATAAGAATAAAATAAAATAAAAAATAAAAAGGGCTGGGGGTTGTACCTTGGAAGTAGACCACCCCTGGATTCAATCCCCAGTACCTCCCCCCAAATTTTTTTAAATTAAAATAAAAAATAAGGGCTGGGGGTGTGGCTCAGAGACAGAATACTCCTGGGTTCAAACCCCAGCACCACATAATAAGCAGATAGATAGATAGATAGATAGATAGATGATAGATAGATAGATAAAATATATGACCTTTGAGGCCATTCAAGGTTCTCTCTGATGTAGTTAAACAGTTAGGATGGCCATGGCCACGGGATGCAGGGCTCTGGTGGAGAAGTGGGATCTTAAATAAAGTGTCTAAAACCAGCCCCCCACACATGGGGTGGGCTCTAGATGTCCCCAGGACCACAAGCAAAAACATCTCCAAGCCAGGTGTGGTGGCGCACGCTTGTAATCCCAGTACTTTGGGAGGCAGAGACGGGAGGATCCGGGTTCGCGGCCAGCCTCAGCTCTCTCTCTTTCTCTCTCCCTGTCTCTCTCTCTCTCTCTCTCTACTTAGTGAGGCCCTCCGCAACTTCGTGAGACCCGGTTTCAAAATAAAGTATAAAAAATAGGGCCGGGGGTGTAGCACAGAGGTAGAATGCCCCTGGGTTCAATCCCCGGTACCGCAAAAAAAAAAAAAAATCTCCAAATGTCACCTCGGGCCTCACCGTGTAGGGCCCTAGTGGGCACGTGTTGCTACAGACAGCATTGATGCACACCAACAATCGGGTTTCATCTGCCCTTGATGTCAGTCAGTGAAAACCCTTCAAAGCAGACCTACAAATAGGTGGAATTAACAAAAAGAGAGGACTGTGATTTTGCAAGCACCAAGAATCCAAAGTTCTGTGTGTCTCACAGCAGTGCCACGGGCTGGGCGGCAGCGGAAACGAGCCTTTGTTAACGTGTCAGTCACGACCACCCGAGACCCCAGGCGCTGCGTGAGACGAAACCTCCAGGCAGGGGTCCCAGGAAATGAATTAAAACAACTGACAAAATTCAATTTGTCCTGATTAATAGAATCCAGAAGAGAATTCCGGGCACTAAATTTCCATTTCTAAGTATGCAGAGTACCAGGTAAACAATTATCCCAAACGGCTCATCATGCAGAGCTATGCTGGTCGGGCAGGCGCTAGGCAGGATGGCAAGAGGAGGCCATGTCCGACCAATGACAAACGGCCTGAGCCAGCTTTGTTCAACAACACATTAACACTACATTTTAAATTTTTCATGTCCCTAAGTAAAATGTCCACAACAAAGGGAGCCAACTGATACAAATACAAAGACACATTCACCCTGTTAAAGTTCGTGAAATAAACATTGTCAAATAATAGATGAGAACCCAGTAGGAATGGCTTTTAAATCACACCACGTCAATACTGTCTCAAGATAAATTTGCAGTGGTGAAAGCTTTTACCATTAAAAGGAGACAAAAATAAGACCCAGGAAGAAAGCATTTAGTAGAGGAGATGACTACTGAACAAGTGTCCTCGAAAATGGCAGAAGGTACGCAAGAACAAAGCAACTCCAAGTTCCAGATAAAAAGCAGCACAGACTGCCCCAGAGCCGGCTCCACAGAGCTGACTGAATGGTTCGCTCATCCACATGCCTGGTCCCTCGTGCAGGTTGTGGGCAGTGTGAGCTGGGCCCTGCCCACAGGCCCTGGGACCACGCTGGAGGGTCCCCGGCCCTTCTGCTGGGGCCACCAGGAGCCTCCACAAGGCTACAGAGGGCACAGCTCGCCAGAGCCTGCGGGGAGGTGGTCCCTTTGAAAACTTCAACCCAGGGAGGAGACTGATGCTCAAGAGGTAACTGACGGCCTGTGTGGCATGCTGGACAGCACAGAGCCAAACTCTACTACTTGGGGTCACTCTGAGACCCTCGGCACCTCTGTGGGGAAGAGGAGGGGCTATGCATGCCAGGACTGAATTCTGTTCACACTCCTGCTTCCAAAATAGGACATGAATACTGCAGTTGGAGGAGGATCATAAGAGGACACCTGGCTGCCCCCGGGCAGCGGCATCACAGCCCTGGCCGAGTTCCAGGAGAGGAAGAGAGCAGCAGCGGGCAGGTGGCGAGACAGGTGGGTGGCCAGATGGCAGGACAGGTGGCACAGCAGACCAGAGAAGACAGTCCCCCACCCCCGGGTAAGCCCAGCAACGAGTGAAACCCGGGAGGCTCACGGGGAGGCCAGGTCCCCACACCCCAGCAGTGGTCCCCTGGACACAAAGCTGGGCTCCAAACACCAGTTCCTGAGACAGGCCACCCTGCATGGCCAGCCCAGCAGCAGCCGCCCTGGGGTACGCTTTTCTGATTTCCAGAATCCTCAGAGGCAGCGGCCACACATGGACTTCAGTTGGACTTCGGCTGGAGAGCTCAGGGAGGGCCGGGTGCCCAAGGTGCCCCTGGGCCCTGGCCTCTCCGGGACCAGCTGTCCAGTAAAGCCTTGGACTCTGCTCCAGTGTCAGAAATGCAGGCGTGTCCAGAGAAGCCAAGAAGGCCTCTGGAGGCATCTGACTGCGGGGACTCCCCCGCTGCTCCCCGAGTCAGCCGATCCTCAGCCCAAGCACAGGAGATGCCTCCTGGGCCACGCCCAACTGTCAAGGAAGCCTGGCTGCTGGGGTACTCACAGGTCCCCATGGCCAGAACTGTTCACCACCTCCAAACACTGACCAGGGCCCTCCTGCAGGTCCCCACCACCCGCCTGACCCCTCTGAGGCCTGCTGTGTCTGGGCAGCTGTGACCCACATCCCCAAGGTGGGCCTCGTCCACAGCAGGATGCTGAAGACTGCCAAGTAAAGGCCCTGCTGACCCGGCACAGCTGCAGCCCCAGACGGCAGCCCTGCTGCCCATCAGCCCATCGATGGCCAGGTGGCATTGCTAGTTCCTACTGCCCCTGCCCATCCATCTCTCCACCTTCTCCATCCTGCTTCGGGGCCCCAGGAACTGAAGACAACATTCCTGGTCAGCAGGAGGCTGGCAGGGGGGAGAGTCCCTCCTCCTGACTTCTGCCAGGCCCCTTCCACCCTGCTCTCTCTCAGCACTCAGGTACCTGGCTCCCTGTGCACATGGAGCTGATCCCAGGACTCATCTCCGTCCCTGGGGTCTGCTTAACCCTGTCCTCACAGTGGCATTCCCAACAAACCCTGATCAGGAGCCACCAAGACGGCCAGTGGAGTCCTCCCAGAACTCAGGTCTAGAAACTGGTGGGCAGGGCCTGAGCACAGTTTAATCACAAAGTTCACAGCTCACCTGAAGAGCCGTCTACACGGCACCTAGCTCAGGCAATCCCCGCAGGGCCGGGTTCTCTCCCTTTCTTGCACATGGTCCTCAGGAATAACTGTAGAATGTACCAGGAATGCAGCATCCTGCAAGGGGAGGGACTGGCCAGAACAGCCTGGGATTTGTTCCTGTCCCCTGGAAGCAAGAAGTGTTTCACAGCTTTTCCCCAGTTAAGTCATATGGCTCCTGAGATATATCACCCGGGGTGGGCTGCTTTCGGGGTCCTCTGCTGCAGTGTAACTGGGGAGCACCCAGCTGAGACTCCATCTGCCCGGGGCAGCTTTCCTGATCCCTGGAGGACCAGTGGCAATGGACTGGAGGCTTCTGCCTCTTGCTGCCTATCTGTGAGTAACAAACCTGCTTCACACGACCTGTATGTATGTTCTCAGACAAGTAGCCAGTGCTTGTGGACTCAGGCAGTAGCCCAGGATGCAGTGAGCCCAAGGACATGGACTCTGGTTTCTGGTGGTCCCCCAATGAGGCCATTGCTGTTCCCCACACCACAGGAGTCCTCTCTTGGGACTGGTTCTCAGTGGACCTGCCTCCAAATCCCACCATCCTGGATAAGGTACAGGGCTACCCCCCCAATTTACAGAGGGGAGAACTCAGTAAAAATCCACCACCACCCAGGATGCTATACCGGTAAGTGACAGGATCGGACCCAGGAAGCATTGTCCCTCCTGTCACCTATCCCAACTCGGTTTATCTTCTGCAAAGTGGCCTGGAAGTGCATCAGGGACCTGGCACAGTTCTCAGCCAGAGCAAGTCCTCAGTGAACACCGAGTACAGCACCCAGCATCCCCATCATTGTAAGTAAAAGCGACAGTGGAGAAGGCACTGATAAGCACACAACATAAGCCACAAGGCAGCCATCCTTCTTGATAATGGTGCCCTCCCAAATTGTCCTAGAATCCTAGGGGCCACAGTCCTGCAACAAAGTCCCAAAGTTGAGAGCCTAGAACCCCACCAAGGAGGTGGTGTGGTGGGACAGCGAGGGTGCTGGTGTACTGGCCATGAGCCCAAGGGGCACCCAGGAGGGCAGGGGTGCAATGGGTGGGGTAATGGGGGGCAGCAGAGAACTGACTGGCGTGGGAGGAGGGAGGGCCTGCAGGAGGTCTCGTAGTCAGGGAAGGAGGCACAGAGAGCGGGGGCAGGGCTGGGCCATGCAGGGGAGGAGTCAGCTGGGAGGGTCAGTGGGGCACCTGGCCTCCAGGCCAGGAGGTCAGTGCTGAGTGACATGGGAAGGGGGAGAGGCCAGCAACCAGCAGGGGGGACAGACATGCCCGGAACAGGAACAGGAAGTGGGAAGGAAGCAGGCCTTCTCGCTCATCCCTGCAGGCTGGACCACGCCTCACGCACCTGCTGTGTGTCCCACACCCTAGCTCCCGGGCTGCAGGCAGCAGGGCCTCTCAGTGCACGCGGGCATGCATGACTGGCCTCACACAGGTCTCCAGCCCCACACAGGGGTTGGGCAGGTCCTCCCACTGTAGAAATGCCCACGACTGCCTGGTGGTCCCTGGCTAGCCCTGGCCCACAGACCCTCACACAGGACAGGCCCATCCCTGCTTCTGGTCCTCTCTGCATTCTCTGACCCTTCGGAGCCTGTGCCGTGGGCCCAACCTGGAGGCAGGAGGAGACAGAGCCCTGGCTGGGGTAAGAAGCTCTCCCCACTCGGGAGCAGACGGCCAGCCCTGCTGGTGCGACCCTGGTTCCAGCACGCCACACCAGGGACTCAGCTGAACTCCAAACAAGCGAGCTGAGGGCCAGCCTCGACACTAGACAACCCTGACCGAGCCCGCTGCAGGATGGGTTCCGGAAGGGAAGGGAGCACACGTGTTTGCTCCTGGCCCCTATGGTCCCGACATGGGGTGGGGAGAGGTGGGGGAGGGCAGGGTGCCTCCTCCTCAGCTGGGCAGCAGAGGCTTAGCCGGGTGATTGGTGCCCAGAAAACCACGGTGGGCCCAGGTAGCGCAACTTGACCTCACAGGAAGCAGACAGCCCTAGCACACCCCCCAACACACACACACACACACACACACACACACACACACACACACACACACCTGATGGGGTCCTGAGCTGCACGGGACAACCACAAGAGGCAGCCACGTCTGAAGGAGACTCAGGTAAATGCAATGCTTAAGTGCAGCGTCCAGTTACTCCTTCCAAAATTAGTCATGAAACCTTACCCACGACAAAGAGAATCACACGTAAATCCCGAGAGGGAGGTGCAAACCTCACCAAATGTTTGTTTGAAATGCTTTTGTAACCAGCGTTGCCCCAGATGAGGTTTTATAAGAACTCACTTATGCAAAGCTGCCCACGGGCCTCATTGGAGGCAAGCCCACGCCGCTACAGTTTCCCAGACAGTATAGTAAATTAGTGCCCAGAGCAGCTTTGGATTTTAGGATCAGTTTAAACATCCCAATAAAAATCAACTCCTGCACACCTGCTTGTCTACCACTCCCAGCCTGGCTGCTCTCGCTTGTAACAGAAGCCACAGTCAGCTGGGGGCAGGGGGAGACACTGGTGTGGAAAAGCCAGCGGCCTCCCTACAGCTGCAGCCGCTGAAGACACACGGGCATGCATGACTGGCCTCTCTCAGGTCTCCAGCCCCACACAGAGGTCTAGGCAGGTCACTGCTCTGCAGAGCCCAGTGACCCAGCAGAAAACTCTCTACAGCAGAGGGCCGATCCCCAGCAAGCAGAGCCCCAGTAGGGCACACAGAGGGCCCTTGATAACCTCGGCCCAGTCTCTGATGGGCACACAGACCCCACCGTGGAAGGAGATGCTCTGGAGAAGCCCTGGCCCTGGGACTGGGCTGGGCTGGGCCCATGAAGACAAGTGCCCCTCTTCTGCTAGGATGTCCCCTTAGAGGGGAGCAGCGGGCGTGGGCCCAGTTTGCAGGCCTGGGCTGTGATGTTTATTTTACAAGCCCCCCCGGACCACCTAGCAGAGGGCTTTTACTATGTCGCCCAGGTTGGCCACTACCTCCTGGGCTCACAAGATCCTCCTGCCTTGGCCTCCTGAGTATGCAGGACCACAGGGGGCACATACCGCTGTGCCTGGCTGAGCAAGGGCTTTCAAAAGGAAAATGAGTTTTCAAATAAAACTCTCAATCAAGTAGTGACTACACAAGTGACATTCCCAGAACACCAACTGCAGAAAATGTGGCTGCAGAGGGATCGTGGAGCAGCTCCTCTACGCTTCAGTCTGCAGACGCGGGGCTGGGGTGGTGAGCAGACATGAGGGGACAGGGCCCCTGGTGTCACAGACGAGCAAACCGCACCTGACGCGCGGGTTACAAGCTGTGGGACATCTCATTTTTGAACTTCAATATTCTTTTTTTTTAAAATGGTACTTGGAATGAAACGTAGGGGCATTCTACCTCTGAGCTATATCCCCAGCCCTTTTTTTTTTTTTTTTTTTTTGCGGTACTGGGGATTGAACCCAGGGACATTCTACCTCTGGGCTACACCCCCAGCCATATTTTTTAGTCTTTATTTTGAAACAGGGTCTAAGTTCCAAAGGGCCTCACTAAGTAGCTGAGGCTGGCCGCGAACCCAGATCCTCCGGTCTCAGCCTCCCAAGTACTGGGATTACAAGTGTGCGCCACCACGCCCGCCCTATTTTTTTTTTTAAACAGGATCTCGCTAGGCTGCTGAGAGCTTTGCTAAGTTGCTGAGGCTGGCTGTGAATCTGTGATCCCCCTGTCTCAGCCTCCCAAGTACTGGGATTATAAGCACGTGCTACCACCATGCCCGCCGAACTTCAATATTCTTTAAAATGCACCTTTTCCAAATTATTAAATGGCAAACTTAGCTGGGTGTGGTGGCACAAGGCTGTAGTCCCAGTACTTGAGAGGCCGAGGCAGGAGGATATCAGGTTCAAGGCCAGCCTCAGCAATTTAGGAAGGCCCGCTCCATCCTCTATGGATTTGCCTGTTCTAGACTTTCAGGTAAATGGAATCATTCCATATGTGGCCTGTGTCTGGCTTCTCTCACTGAGCACAAGGTTTCTGAGGTTCCTCCATGTGTGGCATGCTCTGGTCTGAATGTTTGTCTCTAGAATGCCTGTGTTGGAACTTAATCCCCAAAGTCATTTGTTAATGGCACTGGAGGCAGGGCCTTTGGTAGGTAACTAGGGTTAGATGAGGTCATGAGGGCGGGGCCTTACAATGGCACTAGCAGCTTTATAAGAAGAGGAAGAGACCCGGGAGCTGGGAGCTGGCTCTGTCTCGCCACGTGATGCCTTCCACCAGGATATGGTGCGGCACAAAGCTCCCATCAGACACCAAGCAGATGCTGGCACCACGCTCATGGTGGTGCCAGCCTCCAGAAATGTAAAAAAATAAGTTTCTTTTCCTTATCAATTACCTAGACTCAGGTATTGTGTTATAGCAAGAGAAAATGGACTAAGATGTACGTAAATCATGACGGCATTCCCTTTTGTTGCCAAATAATATTCCACTCTCTGGATATACAGCGTTTTGTTTATCCATTCATTAGTTGGTGGACATTTGGGTTATTTCTACCCTCTGGTTATTATGAATAGCACTGCTACAAACAAGTTTTTGTTCATATTTGAACATATTTTGGACATGTTTTCAATTGTCTTAAATACATACCTAGAAGTAGAATCCCTGGGTCATATGGTGATCCTGTTTTAGACATTTTTTTTTTTTTTGCAGTACTGGGGATGGAACCCAGGGGCATTCTACCTCCGAGCTACATCCACCAGCCCTATTTTTATTCTTTATTTTGAAACAGGATCTCACTAAGTTGCGGAGGGCCTCACTAAGTAGCTGAGGCTAGCAGCGAACCTGGATCCTCCTGTCTCAGCCTCCCAAGTACTGGGATTACAAGCGTGCGCCACCACGCCCAGCTCTAGACAATTTTTTTTTCAACAGTACTGGGGATTGAACCTTGAGCTACAGCCCCAGCCCTTTTATTTTTTACTTTGAGACAAGGTCTTGCTAAGTTGTCCAAACTGGCCTCAAGCCTGCAATCTTCCTGCCTCAGCCTCCTGAGTAGCTGGGATCATAGGTATGCACTACCATACCCAACTGTGTCGGGTTTTTTAAAAAATTAGGTACTGGGGATTGTATTAGTCAGGGTTCAACAGATCAACAGAATATCAACAGAATTCACAGAATGAAGGGGGAAAAAAAGGATTTATTAGATTAGCTCACAATGCAGTCCTGAATTTCAACTGCACGTGAAGAGTCAGAGGAATCAGCAGCTGGTCGGGTGGTCTAAGAGCCGGAGCCCCACGATTGAAGCAACCACCAATTCAGTCCAGTCCAAAATGTGAAGACCAGGAAGCTCCTCGGAGAAACGATGGCGAAGCTTCAGTTCAAAGTCCAGTTCAAGATGTGGAGACAAGGAAGCTCCTCGGAGAAACGACAGCGAAGCTTCAGTTCGAAGGCTGGAGGCCGAGGATCCAGACGAGAGCAGAAGATCAAGAAGCTCCTCAAGGAAACAGCAAAATTGCAGACTGACGATCTCAAACGAGAGCAGATGCGTTCTTTTCAGGAAGAGTAGCGACTTCTTCTACGCGGCTTTCTCCTTCTTTTATCCAAGTCCTGCACCTATCAGAACCCTGCTACCCACATTCAGGGCAGGACTTCAGGTTCAATCCACTGTTACACAACCAAAGTCACATGATCTGGGGTGAGTCAAGTTGACAAACCAGACCAACTATTACAGGGATTAAACCCAGGGGTATTCTACCTCCAAGCTACACTCCCAACCCTTTTTATATTTTATTTTTTGTTTTGAAACAGGTCTTGCTAAGGCTGTCCTCAAACCTGCGATCCTCTCACCACCCAGCTTGTGCTGGACATTTTGGGGAATTGCCAGACCAAAGAGGGTGTACCATTTAACAGTCATTTAACAACAGCCAGTGTATGAGGAGTCCGGTTCCTCTATGTCCTCACAAATGCGTGTTACCTGGCTTTCTGATTCTGGCCGCCCGGTGGGTGTGAGGTGGCGCCTCCTGCGTTTTGATCTCATTCCCCTGCTGGCGTGCTGTCGAGCAGCCTCTCATGTGCTTGCTGGCCTTTTGTAAGTCGTCTGGAAACCTGTCTGTCGTGAACAGGTGCTGCTGAGCGGCACATTCCTGCTGTCCTTCCTCCTGGTGGGGCACGGGAGTCAGGTATGGACGACAAACCCCTGCTTTCCCGTAGCCATGGCAACGCGCAGCCTAGGCCTGACCCTCTGTCTGGGGGACGCGTGCCCTCTCCGCAGCTGAGTTACCTCACCACAGCTGTGAGCAGGTATGGACCGGGCCATGTGGCACTTATGTCACAGCTGAGACCTAACTTGTCATCAAAAGTTGACTCCTTGGAGGGAGGCGCAGGTGTTCCGGCCTGCAATGGGTTGAATGGTGCTCCCCAAAGTAAACCCAGTTTGCAAAATGATCTTTGCAGATGGAAGGAAAGTAAGAATATTAACATGAGGCCGCCCCAGATTCTCTGGCTAGGCCTTAAATCCAATGACAAGGGTCCGTATAAGAGAAGGGGAAAGGACACAGAGATGCGTGTGGAATAGAAGCAAAGACTGGAGTGACGTGGCCAGGAGCCAAAACACCTGGGTCCCTAGAAGCTCGACTTGGCAGGAACAAACCCTCCCTCGGGGCCCCGGAAGGAGACAACCCTGCAATACCTCGAATTCAGACTTCTGGCCTCCTCAACTTGGAAAGATTACATTTCTGTGGTTTAAGTTACCCAGTTCATGTGGCTTGGTCACGGCGGCCACGCGGATGAAGATGCTCCTCTCACCCACCATGGGGGCCTGACTGCGCCGAGCATAAGCAGCGGGAGAGGCCGTGGGATTCCCCAGTCCAGTGCATTATCCCTCAGTCTCGCCCTGAGCATCGGCCTGGCCTACGGCCCATGACACACTGAGGGCCCGAGAGCTGCCCAGCTGCCAGCCCACACACAGTGTCCCCGATCTCATTTGGGAGCTGAGGGTCCCTACAGGTACTACCCCACATCCCGGGCACTCTTTTTTTTTTTCTTTTTGGTACTGGGGATTGAACCCAGGGGCATTCTACCTCTGAACTACACCCCTACCCCTATTTTATTTTTTATTTGGAAACAGTCTTGCTAAATTGCTGAGGCTGGCTTTGAACTTGCAACCCTCCTGTCTCGGCCTCTGGGTGCTCTTCCACAAATCTCCCGCAAAGGCAGGTGGAACACTGGCAGGACAGAGGCGATCTTGGCCCAACTCCTGCGGCCAGGGCCCAGACCCTGGAGGAAATGAAGGGCTGGGTCTGAGGGAACGGCTCACAGGAGGCAGTCTCCATCCTGCCCCCATCCTGCTCCCCCGCAGCTCTCCTGGCCATGGCACTGCCCTGGGACCCTGTCTGGTGTGGCGTCAGGGGAACTGGGTACCTCAAGGTCATTCCCATGGCCCTCTTCTGACTGCCCCGGGAGAGGAGAGCCAGCAGACCCTGGTCCACACTGATGCAGCGCAGGTGTGTGTGTCTTTGAGCATCCTGTGCAATGCAGAGTTCCAGGTGGGTCCAGTGAGAGAACACAGAGCCACTGTCCACCAAGTGACCCAAGAGGACGTAGAACCCACTGTCCACCAATGTGACCTAAGAGGACACAGAGCCACTGTCCACCAAGTGACCTAAGAGGACACAGAGCCACTGTCCACCAAGTGACCCAAGAGGACACAGAACCCACTGTCCACCAAGTGACCCAAGAGGACACAGAACCCACTGTCCACCAATGTGACCCAAGAGGACACAGAGCCACTGTCCACCAAGTGACCCAAGAGGACACAGAACCCACTGTCCACCAAGTGACCCAAGAGGACGTAGAACCCACTGTCCACCAATGTGACCTAAGAGGACACAGAGACACTGTCCACCAGGTGACCCAAGAGGACACAGAACCCACTGTCCACCAAGTGACCCAAGAGGACACAGAGCCACCGTCCACCAAGTGACCCAAGAGGACACAGAGCCACTATCCACCAAGTGACCCAAGAGGATGCAGAGCCACTAT
>PVJS01039400.1:0-18916 GCA_004027185.1 Glis glis
TACCGCAAAAAAAAAAAAAAGCTCCTACCTACTGCATAGAATTATGATTTTATATGCAAACACACACACAAACACACACACACACACACACACACACACACACACACACACACCAGGATAGGGCCTGGCCCCACAGTAGGCCCCATCAGGTGATGACTTCCCCTCATTTAGACTGGCCCTAGAGCCTAAACCCTGGTCTTCTCTGTCTTTTGGGAAAATGAGACATATTTCTGACCAAGCTGCCTGGGCTATGAAGCTAGGCCTTCTGCTCAACCTGTCTCAGTGTTTCCACTGAAAAGCTTCAGTTTTCAGGGAATCTGAAATGCCTGCAAAATTTTGAAATGGGGTGAAACTTGGTCAGAACCAAAAAGAAATTTCTTCTGTGAGTCTCAGGTGTCCCTGTGGGCATCTGCCAGCCCCCGGTCAGAAATGCAGCTGACGGTTGAGTGTGTGAGTTTCTGTGACTTGGATTTCCAAAGTGGCACTCGGCAAGTGATCCGTCTAATTGCTTTTGATATCTAGAAAAGCTAATTAAGGTAATAATACTTGGCACTTGTATAATAATAATAAAAATAATGACCCTTTATATGTAAAGAGCGTCTTTCATCCAAGGATCACAAAGCCTTTACAAACATTAATTAATCCTCACAACACACCTGCGAGGTGGGTGTAATTAGTCCCATTTTATGGCTGGATGAATTGAGGCATGGATGGAATAAGGGATGTGGCAGAGATCACACGCTGCATCTCCTGCCAGGACAGGGACAGCTCAGAAATTTCCAGAAGCTGCTCTCAGGTCTCTGAGCTCTCCTCCAGCCTGCCTCTCACCCTTCTCAAAAAATGCCTCTTATCCAAACATGGTGGCCACACTTAGAATCCCAGTACTTGGGAGGCTGAGACAGGAGAATCGCAGGCTCTAGGCCAGCCTCAGAAACTTAATGAGACCCTCAGCAACTTAGTAGAACCCTATTTCAAAAATAAAAGGAACTGGGGTATAGCTCAGAGGTAAAATGCCCCTGGGTTCAATCTCCAGTACCACAAAAAATAAATAAATAAATAAATGCCTCCCCCTGAAGAACCAAAGCCCCCCTTGACTGAGAGAAAAGCAGGTGGCAGGACTGTGCTGGGTGAGCTTGAGCTAGTCCCTTCCCTTCTCTGAGCCTTTATTTCCTTCCCCATAAGCCAGGAGGGTGGGGCTCCACGATGCCTCCCATCCCCAGTGCCCAGCGCCACAGCTTGTCATTCTGTTTCTTGACATACTGACAGTTTGGTGGGGGAGGAGGACTTGTAGCCACCAACAAAGATCCAAGTTCAGCCAGGAACCCTAAGCAGCCGGCTTGCCCGATCTAGCAAATAAAAACACGACCCAGGCAGTTAGAGTGGAATTTTAGAAAGACAATGGGCCGTTTTGTAAGTCTGCCCCATGCCATACTTGGGATATGTCTATATTAAAACAGGATTTTTATTTATCTGGAACTCGAATCTAACCAGGTGCCCGTGTTTTATCCAGTCACCTTGCTTATTCGCCACTCTGGGTCGTGCACAGGTGGCATTTGCCCCCATCTGGATGTTAGGTCACCCTTAGCCCGGCCCTGGGAGGCAGGCACCACAATTCCCATTTTGCCACTGAAACTATAATCTGGAGAAGGGCAGTGGTTGGCCCAGGGTCCCACACTCCTCACCGACCTGGGCCTCCCTGGAGCCTCCGCTGACCCGCCAAGCAATCTCCAAGTGCCCAGAGAACAGAGTCTAAACTCACCGATGGCATCCCTTCCGGGCCCAGGAGATCTGACCCAGCACCTCTCCAGCTTCCTGAGGGCCCTATAGCCCCTGTCACATACACATGGCGCTGGACCCAGAACCCACCCTTCCTGCCCTCTCCTCAGGCCTCCTAACCTTTCCCTCTAGTGACCCCTTCACCTCGAACGTGGCTCCTCCATCTTCTCCCGGAAAATGCCTACATGTCCACAGGGCTGGCGCAGCGTGATCTCAGGGAAGCTTTTCCTGGCCCAATACCCGCTCTGCTGTGTTAACCCCGGGGCCACCACAGTCCCCAGTGCACACACACGTGTGTGTATGTATATGTGTGTGTGAACATGCTCTGTACTCCTGTCCCCAGCACACCCAGTACAGCTTCTTGGCCTTGGCACACTTTATCTCTTCTGCCTACAACTCCATCCTCCAAAATTAACCAAGTCATTCATTCATTCCAACAAAATCACCCTCCAAATTTAACCAAGCTATTCATTCACTGAACTTATATTTGTTAAGCACTTACTATGCATCAAATCTATCATCCCCGCCCTCATGAAAATGACTAGTCTTGCTGGGCGTGGTGGTACATGCCTGTAACCCTAATATCTGGGAGGCTGAGACAGAGGGTCACGGGTTCAAGACCAGCCTCAGCAACTTAGTGAGACCCTGTTTCAAAATAAAAAATAAAATAGGACTAGGGGTGTAACTCAGAGGTAGAATGCCTCTGGGTTCAATCCCCAGTATGGCAAAAAAATAAATAAATAAAGAGAGAGAGAGAGAGACAGAGACAGAGAGAGAGAGAGAGAGAGAGAGAGAGAGAGAGAAATGACCAGTCTAGTGCAGGATCAGCATTTTTTTCCTATAAAAGTCCAGAGAGTAAATATTTGAGACCTTGAGACTGACAGGGTCTATGTCACAACTACTCAACTCTGCCATCGTAGCATGAAAGCAGTCATAGAAAATACATAAACACACGGGTAAGGCTGTGTTCCCATGAAACTTCATTTACAAAAACAGGCAACAGGCCACACTCCTGGTCTAGTGTTAGAAACAGACACTGGACAAATGAGTGCTGATTAACAATAAGTAACAAACTTTCCTAAATGCCATTGAAGGCCAAGATCCTGCTCCCAGTCCTTCTTCCCCAGCTCTGTGCTTCCGAAGCCCCTGAGTTTTGAGCAGTCATTGAAGGTGGGGATCATCTTTCCAACCAGGGGCTTCAAGACCTGCCATGGTTGTTG
The DNA here is from genome assembly GCA_004027185.1 of Glis glis. NCBI lineage: Eukaryota > Metazoa > Chordata > Mammalia > Rodentia > Gliridae > Glis > Glis glis. The sequence goes on from PVJS01039400.1 coordinate 2,997, forward strand.
CATCTCGGCCTGCATGAGGTGCCCCCACCCCTCTCTGGGACCAGGTGGACCTGGGATGCATGGGTCTGGGCCTGCTGCCAGGCCTGGGACCCCTTCCGAGCAGAGGGGAAGCTCTGCTCTCTCCTCACCCATAGAGCTGCTCCTATTGTTGCTCTGTCCAATTCCCCACCTTTGATCGCTAGCCCGGGCGGAGCTGGACTGAGAATCTTGTTTCATAGAGAGTGCCGGCACTCAGAGGCTTGGGTGAGAAAGAGCCACATTTGTTGGCAAGAGGAAAGATAGAATCCTCTCCGGAAACCCCAAGGCCATATGAAGGGCCAGATGTTTCCAGCACAGTGGCTTTTTGTCCCACACCTCCTTCAGTGGCTTCATCCTGCTAGGCTCCAAGATACTTTTCATGACTTACAACACACGTGCACACACACATCAAAATCATGCCCCTATGCATTCGTACATATGTGTTCTGCACACAGGCTCACACACACCTCAGGTTCATGCATGCTTACATACACAAGGACGTGCATGAGCACACACATGCATTCCTGCTTCACACATGTGACCATGATATCCAGTCCAGACAAACTCAGATTCATCTAGAGACACACAACCCTGAATTCTTGCCTCACAGATACACACGCATACACATACACTGTACATGTGCCAGTGCACATGTTATGCACATGTATGTGCTCACGTCCATGCTGTGTTCATATGAGCATGCACATACACTATACACTTATTCACGCACATACACACATGCGCACTGTGAAATCCAGTCCCACTGCATATCTTGCAGGAGAAACTGGCCATGGAAATCATATTTTTGGCATTTCTAGACTACCAGCTCTGTCTGGATTCCTGCTGCCAGGCTCAGCTCTGAGGAGGGCCACAGGAAGTTCCCATTTTCCTGGCTGCCAAATTCCAGTCACCTCTGACCCCTGGAGAGACAGAAACTCCTCCGGCTTCCTGTGAGCCGGCCAAGTCCTGCGCGCCCGGCAGGCCTGGCTGGCGTGTGGCGTGAGGAGATAAAGCGGGCTCGGTGTCCAGCACAGCCGGCGCTACCCCCTCGGCCTCCCGGGGGGTCAGTGCTGGCACTGCGGGCCTCCGGGGAAGGACCTTGGGCTCAGCCCAAGGTCGAATGTCCTCTTATCTGAAGCTCGCTGACAACTTTCCTGCCCTGCTTTCCTCTGCTCCCAACACTTTTCGTGGCCTCGAGGAGCCACCCCACAGCACCACCACCCATGGCGCCTTTAACTCTTCCAGAGCCCTCTGACTCCAGACCAGGCTGCCTTCCTGGAGGGGAGCCTGTGGCACAGAGAGAAGTAACAGCAACAGAAACGACCAGGCTGGTGAACCCCAACCCTGAGGGTACCCTCACCTTGAGACATTCATTCATTCATTCACTCATTCATTCATTCATTCATTCCGCATTCAGAACAACCATATGGAAGCTGGTGCTGGAGATTCAGTCGTAAATAGACCAGTCACGGGTGTCACTGTGGGCATGCAAACCTCGGTGCCAAGGGAACCCACCTTCCTGGCCTTCCATAGCCAGGAGGGCTTCACAGAGGAAGTAGCATGTGACTGGAGTCTAGAAGGCTGAAGACAAATGTGCTGTGACCCGCAGCAGGCGCAAAGGGCCAGGCTTTTAGTGAGAAAACGATATCAATTACTATTTTTTTTTTGCGGTACCGGGGATTGAACGCAGGGGGCGCTCTACCTCCGCGCTACACTCCCGGCCCTATTTTTTATACTTTATTTTGAAACCGGGTCTCACGAAGTTGCAGAGGGCCTCACTAAGTAGAGAGAGAGAGAGAGACAGGGAGAGAGAGACAGGGAGAGAGGAGAGACAGAGAGAGAGAGAGAGAGAGAGAGAGAGAGAGAGCGCTGAGGCTGGCCGCAAACCCGGATCCTCCGGTCTCTGCCTCTCAAAGTACTGGGATTACAAGCGTGCGCCACCATGCCCGGCTTCGATTGCTATTTTTAAACGATGCCTCTCTCTGGTTGCTGGGACCCCAGGACTCCACATCTCTCTGAAGTACTTCTTCGCTGAGGATGGATGAGTCCCTCCCAGGGTTCTGTGACTCCATGGATGCTCTGACCCCACCACACACCTGCCCATAGACACCAACACACCACATGGGCAGCCCGGGCTGCAGAGGCCCGTGCACACATGTTCACTCATGCACATGTGAGCCAAACATACATGTGCAGCAGCCATGTATAGCTCATGTCTACATGCGACAGTAAGAGAGAATGCGTTCATCCCACTTCACCCTGGGCCAGTTCTCTGCACTTACGAACGCAGCTGATTCAGCTCCCACAGGAGGAACCATTAGGATCCCTGTTTACAAATAAGAAAACTAAGACAGAGATATGAGACCTTTGTCCAAAGTCATATAGTTAGTGTCAGGGCTGGATTCGACCTAGGACACCGGAATCCCAGAGGCTCTTTAATTAATTAATTAATTAATTAATTAATCTATTTATTTATTTATTTATTTATTTATTGTGGCACTAGGAATTGAACCCAGGGGCATTCTACCTCTGAGCTATGCCCTCAATCCTTTTTATTTTTTGTTGTTTTGTTTTGAAACAAGGTCTCAATAGGTTGCTGAATCTCACTAAGTTGCTGAGACTGGTCTCCAAACTGCAATCCTCCTGTCTCAGCCTCCCAAGGATTGAGATTACAGGCATGCACCACCATGCCCAGCTGGGACCACACTTCTTAATCATCACAGCACCATGGTCCCAGCCTCCATCCCCAGCCTCCTACCCGCTACTGCTGTTCCTCACCTCACTCCGCGGCACTAGAGTTCAGCCACGCTGAGTCCCCTGGGGCCCCCCAAGTCTCTGGCACATTCCCTCCTGGCTCCCCATGGTACACCTCCCCTTGTGAGGCCCGTTTTATTATCTGTTTACCAAACACATGGTAAGCACAGGCAAGGGTCTGAGGCTTTGTGCTAAGCGTTTTATGTGCATTCCCTTGTTCAACCCTGTCTGCAGCCTTATGAAGGCTCTATTGTTATTAGCCTCATCTGGCAGATGAGTAAACTGAGGCACGGAGTAGTTAGATCATTCACCCAAGGTCACAGAGAGGCAGAGCTTAGAATAGGCTCAAACTGTCCCAAGTTATGAACCTCCTCATCCCATCTTAGACTGTGTCCTGCTCAGCTTGGGCGTCTGTAACTAAGAGGAAACTCTTAAGGGGAAGAAAATGAGCGACAAAGATTTTGAAACACAAGGCTAGCCAGGTGTGACGGCACATGCCTGGAATCCCAGTACCTGGGAGGCTGAGACAGGAGGATTCTAGGCCAGCCTCAGCAATTTATCGAGGCCCTCAGCAACTAAGTGAGACTCTTTTTCAAAATAAAAAATAAAATAGAGGTAGATATGTAGCTCAGAGGTAGAACGCCCCTGGGTTCAATCCCCAAGACCACAAAAGCAAAATATTAAAAATTTAAAAACCACAACGCTAGTGACCATTATGAATGGTGGGTATGGGTGTGGGTGGGGTGGTAGCACCCTGTGGAAAGTACCCTTTAACCCCCGTGTTAGTCTGTATACTTTGGAAACATGGAAAAGTTAAAAGCACCATGCCATGAGCACCCACAATCCCACCATCAAGATTTGGCTATTAGCATTTCACAATACTCTCATCCATCTTGCCAGCCATGGCCCCCTTAAAGTGGCAGACACTCCCAGATGGCTCAGACATGAAGATGGTCAAGGCCGAGCTCCCTTAGGACAAGCACTGTGGGTGGCCCAAGCTATGGGGTTTCTACTGGGGCCACAGAACCTGTGCATGTGTACACCCGAAGGGACACGCACCCACGCTCCTGCAGACACGAGACAACAAGGACACAGAGGATGGGTGACACCCAGGATGCAGAAGGGAGCCCCAGGCCCACAGGAAAAGCCAGGTCCCATCAGCCAGAAGGCCATCAAGAGTCTCTGGGGCTCAGGGCCAGCTGGTGGTGGGGTTATGTCCTTAATTGGCTTGCTTGTCGTTCACCCAGCAGAGGAAACAGCCGCTGGCTTCGGGCTCCAAATGACAGGAAACACCATGGAGGGCTACTCGGGCAGTAATTACTACTTTGAGGAAGGAGAAGAAAAGAGCTGAGGGGGAAACAGCTCCAACTCAAAGAATCGGCTCGTTGGGGGGATGGGAGGATGTTTCAAGGAAAAGACATTTTGAAAAGCCTTCAATCAATCTGACAAGCAATTATCTGCTTAGCTGCTGGTACAAATCCCCCATGAGGACGGGTGCCCCTCCCAGGAACAGAAACCCCAGACCGATATTCAGTCACCCCACCCCAGTCCCCTGGTAGCCCAAAGGGGTGAAACATGGAGTTGGTGACCCCACATGGAAAACCTCAGCTCTGGGGGCAGCCATGGTTAGAGGCCAGTGGCTGCCTGATTCTTTTCCTCCACCTTTCACACCCATGTGTGTATACACATATGCACACACACACACACATGCTCTACCCAATATGACCACATGCCTTTTCTCACATACTGTAGAATAAGGTTGTTTCAAATAGTATCCCAGGCAACCATACGCATGCGCATATATCATTAATTCATTCGACAAACATACCTCTTGATAATTCATTAGGACACTGGTGATAAAGACAAGAGACATCCAGAGTGGTGGCACACGCTTGTAATCCCAGTACTTGGGACAGGAGGATTGCAGGCTCAAGGCCAGTCTGAGAAATTTAGCAAGACTCTCAGCAACCTAGTGAGACACTGTTTCAAAACAAAAAATGTAAAGGGCCGGGGGTGTAGCTCGGAGGTAGAATGCCCCTGGGTTCATCCCCAGTACCACAAAAATAAAATTAAATTTAAAAAAAAAACAAGAGATACCCATGGCCTTCTGAATACAGTGGAGAAGGAGGTCACTGTCACCTGCTTTGTGACTCCCAACACCATCTGGGGAAGAGAGCAGAGAGATGCTGGCCGGGAACAGAAGAGCCTTGAATGCAGACCTCAGTGCGGGCAGGCAGGTGCCAAGCCCTCCAGGGAACGAGGAGGGAGCCAGGCCGGGTGGTCTCTACTCTGTCTGCCCCACCCTCCTCCTTTGACCACCTCTCCCCGGCCCCCCAGGCCACCAGCCACAGGGGACAGAGAGCGAGCAGGCACTTTGGGCCATTGTCCTACCCACCCTGCATTTCTGAAGAGCCCCCAGCAGTGCAGAGGGGACCTCATGGCTAATCCCCCTGCCCACGGCCCTGCACAATTCCCCACTCGATGTTTCTGCTTCACACACACACACACATGCAATCCCTCAGCAGCACCTTCCAGCATCACACACACACACACACACACACACACACACACACACACGTACACACACAGGCTGCCTGCCCCGAGGGAGCTTTCTGCATGTGGAGTTGCCCCCACACATTCACCACCATAGACACACATGCTCGTGCACGCACAGCTTCACAGGCGCACACTTGCCTGCCACACCCAGGTATCAACCTTCACACTCATGTGCTCACGTGACTTTCTCACCCCATCACACACCCAGATTCTTGTGGTAGAGACAGCACACATGTTCTGCTCTGTCACAGACACACACATACGGGACTGTCAGAGACACAGACTTCACCCCCATCAGATGGCCCTCTGTCACACACTCACAGACAGGTGCCAGCCGCAGGCTCGTCCTTGACCTCAGCTGCACACACACTCGGGCTCTCCCAACACACGCAGTCCCCCTGAGAGGCCTCCACATGCCACGTGCACACAGAGCAACCTTGAACCTGAGACTTGGCCCTGCCGTGTGCACAGTCGTCCACCCTTATCCATGCTCACCTTCATGGAACCGGCGCTCTCTCTCTCTCTCTCTCTCTCTCTGTCTCTCTGTGTGTGTGTGTGTGTGTCTGTCTCTCTCTCTCTCTCACACACACACACACACGCACGCACATACCACATACACATACACACGGCACATCACACACATGCACATACCACATACACACACACAGCACACCACACACATGCACATACCACATACACACACACCACACACAAACATCATATGCACACACATCACACGCTTGCAGAAAAGAGAAGGAAGAGGAAGAAAGAAACCTCAGGCCTGGAGAAAGCCCTGAGAGGAAACGAGCAACCACTGATGTGCCCGCCCCCTGGCAGGTAGGGACTTGAGCAGGTGTCACAGACAGCCTGCCACACACATGTCCCAGTCCGCACTAAAGAAGGAAGCACAGGTCTGAGAAGTGAGGAAAGAGACATAGAAAGGGCTCCCAGGGCCAGAGGCTGAAGCAACGGGGCAGCCAGAGGTGGTAGGAAGAGGGTCAGAAGAGCCTGGGGCCCACTGCGGTATCAGAGCCTCCAGGGAAGGGGGATGGCAGCCTGGGGTACTCCCTGGAGGCAGCACCAGCGACCAGCCCACCCAGCAAAAGCTCATCAATGCAGGCCCTCGTTAACCTGCGTAGCACTGATCGTGAGGAGACAGAGCTCAGATAGGTGAGGCGACTTCCCCTGGGGCATAGTTATTAGCAGAAGAGATGGACTATAAACCCGGGTCCTGCTAAGTCTCAGATCTATGCAGATAACCACTTTAAGATATCAAGGGCCTAAATGAGATACTCCATGGAGAGGACTGAACGCAGAGCACAGGCTCAACAAGTGTGAGCTATTCTGTTTGTTCTCATTGTCCATCTCTAAACAAAAAAAATGGCACCATTAAATGAGATGTCCGTGAAAATCAGTGCCCTAGATTTTACACTTGGGTTTTGGGTTGGTGCTAACTCCACACAGAGCTAACTGCACTCAGAACTTGGACTAACCCCACCCCAACCTGTAGCAATCAGTCTGCAGGCCAGACACTCAGCCTCTGCCTAGGCAGGGTGGGGGGCAAACTCTGACCCTGGCAACCCAGGAATGGTGGGATTCTGCTTCCCTTGAGTCTGCTGCCTGGAAAGATAGTGAACCCGCTCCACCCAGACGCACAGGCCCTCGCAGCGCCCACCACGTCTGGGATCCCGCAAGGCCATCAGCAGGCACAGGAGGGGAAAGCGTGTGTGGATAGAGCAAACGATCCTGCTGGCCTGGCACAGGAGGGAGGAGGCTGTTTGCTCTCCCAGGACATTTCATTTTGCCTTGTGTTTGGAAAGACATATCTGATGCACTGGCAGACAGCACATTGCTCACTGTGTCCCCACGAGGACACACCTTGTGTTTTATGAGTAGAACAACTCAGGTACAAGATCAGCCCCAAGTTAAACCCAACCCCCAGCTCCTGGCTGCACTACACAACACAGAACCTCTCCGCTTGCAACAGAGCTGGGGCAGATACCAACCGTCCGTCTGTCCGTCTGTCCATCTCTCCATCTCTCTCATCAGCATGCACCAGAGGTGCAGGGACACATAAAACACTGTTCCTTCTCTTCTCGAGATCCAGAGGTGGAGATGGGAAGCTGTGGCATGGTGGCGTGGGAACTTTGGCCACATCCAGAGCAGGCTTCAAACTCCAGTTTCGTCCCTTCTTCACAAGGCAATGTCGGCAGGTCCCTCGTCCTCAGTAATCTCAGGCTCCTTTCGGTGGAATGAGGGTGATGGGGGTGCCCATCTCCTTTTGTTGTCGGGAGATGGCTTGGGACACTGCTTGCAGAGTGCTGAGCATGCTGAGACTTGCGAGGGCAGCCGTCGTCCTCACTGCCTTCTGTAAAATGGATACGACAATACCCACGCTGTCTGCCTCCACGGCGAACTTGCACCAAAGAAGATAACATGTGGTGGGAGCGATTTGTGAATGTTTGGGGCTTTGTTTTGTCACTTATCTATTCAGCAAATGTTCCTGCAAAGTTCCAAGGATAAAGGGGAGGGAGACACGGATGTGACCACAGAGTGGGCATCTAGGAAGGGGAGTCAGCCTGCACACAGACCAGCCACCAGCCTGACTCCATGAGAGCAGCAATAAGGCTTCTGTAGAGGAGGGTGAAGAAAGAGGTCATGGGCCAGGTGGAGAGGTCAAGGAAGGCTTCCTGGAAGGGGGGCGAGTGAGCACTGGAGCAGCGAGGACTCACAGGCACTGAGGCCACACCTGCTAAGTCTGAGCAAGGGGCCTACACTCTAGTGAGAAGACTGCATGCCTTCGGTGTCACAGAGGGAAGGACAAGGGCAGGACTTGTGACCCATCCAGCGCACAGACAAGTGTTCCAGGAGTCTGAGCACAGACATCTGAGAAGTCTGGAGGCAGCTGGCTTCATGGCAGCCTTAGAACCAGGAGGGAAAAGGCCACCCAAGAGGGAAAGCCTCGTGAGCTGAGCGAGGAGATGGGCTGTGCGTACTGAGGCGCAAGGACCCAGCCTGGAGGGCCAGGTGAGGCCAGGAGCAAACGGACAGGACGTGATGCCTGGGCTCCTGGTCGACCTTTGGCTCACAAGGACAGCTTCTGCAAATCTGTTGGTGGAGCCGAGTCTGGAACCTGGATTCAGCTGTTGACCACACGACACTCTGTCAGACCCACCAGGGGTGTTCAGCTGGGCTGGGTTAGGGGCCTCTGTCTGGGGTGGGAACCTAATGGCCACCCACCCCTACCTCAAATACTCTCGATTAATGTCCTCTCCTGCACCTGTGCAAGCCCCTCTCCTTGCAATGTTCTTCCTAATCCATCTCGCAGAAGAAACCAGTCTCCACCTCACACCCCAAACCGCACCCCACCGCTGTCACTAGGACCTAATGCAAGCCACAGGGGAAGTCCTTGGCTGACGTCCACCCCAAGAAGCCACATTAGCAACCTCATTCATCAGGGTCCCGTTTGAACTTCTATTGTACGCTGTATCATTTGTTTATCTCAACTTTGGCGGGAGCTCCAGTTTATTACAATTATTACCACCTGACAGGGAAGAGAATACGTTTGCCTTTTACAAGTGCACAGGAATGGTATTCTTGCATTTTGTAGCAAAACACTCGCCTTATTCAATACAACCCAAGCTATCAGATAATGCTAAAAAGAGAGTTTAAATCTATTGATACATATAATATATTTATATTTAAATCTACATATATATTTAAACCCACAAATACGCAGTCCATACATACTAGCCTGATGACAAACTTAAAAGGTAAACATAGTATAAAAGTCCCTTTAAATCCACAAATCATCAAAGAGAAGTGAGTTAAAATAAAACAAAAAGAAAAAACAGTGTATCTGGTAGCAGCTCAAATAATAAACAATAATACCTAATGCTGGTAAAGTTGCCCTGAAATTGCTAAACGGGCAAACTGCTGGAGGCAAAGTAAATTAGAACAGCCTTTATGGAAAGTAAATTGGAAAATATGTATCACAAACCACAAAAATGTTCCTGCCCTGAGACCCACGGATTCCGCTTCTGGGAATTTATCCTAAGGAAATGAGACAAATAAAGAAAACGTCCTGTGGAAACAGAAAAGTGTTCATTGAAGCATCATTTAAAATAGGAGAAAACTGAAAGTAAAAGCCAGCAGCGCCTAGCATCAGTGTGATGGAGTAATAGGTAACCATTAATATGATAATCTGCGAGTCTGGTGTCACCAGCAAAGGCACTCTTCTCCTATGCTCACCTTTCAAGTTTATTGTCAAGGCCCGTATGTCCGAACTGTGTATTAACATAAAAGTCACCGCCCTTGCTATGCGACGCTGATAGCCTTGTGGGGAAGGCTTATTTTCTAAACTTTCAGTTGGGTTATATATTGGTTTTATAGTTTCTTTTAACTGGAGCTAACAAATGATCGCGCTCCACAAAAGAACTACAAACAGCGCTTAATTAGAAAGAGCAGCTTTCACAAGACCCTCAGTCTGTCTGGGCCTCATTTCCGTCTTCCTTAAGATCATCTGCCCCATAAATGGACTGTGGGAAGTCGACCTGGGCAGGCTTTTTAAGTCTTTAAATCGAGTGTTGTAAGGAAGAATGGGTTTGTCAGAATAACAGCTGATGATTGCCAAACATTAATACCCATCCATTAAGTCTGGTCCTCACGACAGCCCTGCAGAGCAGATGGTGTCGGACCATTTTACAGATTGGAAAACTGAGGCTCGGGGGCCATGGACAGTGGAGCCAGGGTTCAAATCCACATCTCTCCAGCTCCACGGTCTCTGTTGTTCTTGAGGTCCTTGTTACTGTTCTCAATCTGTATGGATTTTTTTTCAAATGTATATATTTTTAAAGGAGCTAATTCATTGAAAGAAGTGTGCAGTTGTGGCCCGAAAGGGACTCCAGGTGGCCCCCTCAGTGGGCCTGGGAGCCCTTGGAAGGGAGCGTAGGACTCAGGGCTTGCCTGGCTTTGCCTGAAAGAAGACTGGCACAGCCGGTGACTATGAAATCCATCAGGTCCCAGCATTCCAAAGGAAAGCACCCACTTTACCAAGAATGTACCTCAGCAACCACAGACACAGGCCCCAAAGAAGTCGAGAGGGCTGGGGAACCCCTGATTGGCTCCTGGTGATGTCATACCCCAGCCCAGAATGCCTGTAAAGGGCCTGTGCTGGGCGACTTTATGGAGACCTTGGTGTCTGCAGGCTCCCTCGCTGGCAGCCAGGCCAGCATGACGGCTCCTGTCAGCCGGCACCCCACCCGCCCCCCACATGTCCCCGGTCTCCCTGCAATGGGCCTCTCCAAGCCTGTAATTACCCAAAGTGCCTGGCTTTATGGGCTCCAGAGAGGGGGAACTGGCAGCAAAAAGGAAGTCCCTTGAAAAGGACCCAGGAATCTTCTCAGCAGGGCCTCTTCCTTCCTCCCCAGCGGGGCTTGGAGGGCAGACCCAGGCCACCCTGCAGGCCTGTGCTCCTCAGACACCCTCCTGGCCCCCAAGTCCTTCTAACTGGCCCATCAGCATGCACTCCCCTGCCCACAATCCTTCCGTTGCTGCCCGGGACACTTGGGATAGAATACAAATGATTCCCTGCGGCCTCCACATCTCTGTGTGGTCTGGGGTCTGCCTCTCAAAGTCCCCACCCCACTCCACCATTTTCATGCCCGCCACATCCTCACTTCATACACACCTCTGAACCTCCTCAAATACTGATCCCTCTCCTGCAACACTTGTCCTTCCTCTCTCTCTCTCTCTCTCTTTCTCTCTCTCTCTCTCTCTCTCTCTATCTATCTATCTATCTATCTAACTCCCCACTCACCTCGAGCTCTCGCTTTCTATTTCCTTCAAAGATCATACCTGGACCTCCCTCTGTCCCTGCTTCGAAAGCCTCTTCTGGGCTCACAGGAGCCCCAGGTTTGCCTTATGTCTTAGTCATTTGGGTCCCACCAGAAGCAGATTCCACAACGAAGATTCAAGTGTGGTGGATCAGGCAAGGTCCCCCTCTGGGCAGCTGCAGGTTCAGTCTGCAGGGAGCCCGGACTCACTGTAACACACGCACCTCAGAGCCCCCTCCACCTGGAGGAAGATGGAGCCCGGGTGCTGATCCACGTGCCCATCACTCATTGGTTGGGAGCTGTTCCTGATGGGCATCCTTTTTCGAGCCTTCCATAAGCACAGGCACAGTGGGCGTGGGCAGTGAGGGCAAGTCCTCAGGCAGTTGGAACCAGGTGGCAAGCACTGCAAAGGTGAGGTCCCGGGGAGCGAGGTAGCACCGACATCCCCTCGGCCCCCCATGGCAGTTGCTCTTCCCTGCCTTCTCCTCAACAAGACCACAGCTTCATGCACCTCTTCTGTCTCATTTGTGGCTCAATTCCTAGGACCTAGCCTAGGACTTGGCACATGGCACAGTCATTGGGTCAAAAGTATGTCCCTACTTGATGCAAGTCCCCAACCCCACCAGTGGTTCAGAGATCCTATTAATTGTCCTCACTTTGGGCAAAGCCAAAGATCCAAGAGGCAGAGCCCCCAGGAAGAAGCCTGGAGCATCCCCATTTTCACAAGTGTTGGCCAGAAACCCCGAGTGTCCACATTTCCCCCAGAAGGTCCACAGGCCAGGATAACAGAATCAAAGCCAGAGACCTGGATTCAGATCTCAGCTCTGCCAGTTTCTGCATGCCTTGGGCAGGTCGCTCAACATCTGTGTGCTTCAATTTCATTAACTATAATAATCCTATAAGGGATGCACAATTATTATCATTATTAAAAGGTTCAAATGAAATAATGAATATAAAATGTTTGGCTGTCGTTGAAATAATCCTTACCTCCTCAACATACAAGGAGCAGCCTGGATATTTAAAAACAAATGATTTTTACAGAGCATCCAGGAGAGCCCTAACCCTAAACCTTGAGGGTTACCTGGTGCAAGCATTTATTTAATTCCAGGCTGGCTATGTGCATGTCCAAGAGCCTACTCGCTACAGGTCAGCCCGCAGGGGCACCCCAGTCCACTGTGGTCTCAACACCCAAGTGACAGGAGGCTCAGTACATCGCAAGGGGACTAGAGGGGTCTTCAGGTAACTCTAACTGGCAGATACTGAGCCATGTGCTGCCTCTCAGTGAGCACGGAGCTCTCTTTGCCCCACAACATCCCCTTGGAGATATGAGGGGGTGACCCTGCCCCACCAGCTTTCTCCCATGTCAGGAGAGTGTCCTCCCATAGAATGTGGCTTTGAGGTCCTGTGTCGTCAACATCTCCCTCCCTCCCTTTCTTCTTCCCCTGGATGGAGTCCAGTGTCTGAAACCAGTGAGAAGAACCCTTAGGGTGAACCACCAGCCCAGAACACAACGTGTCTCCCTCCCCTGCTGGGGACACTTTGCCTCTGTGGACGCAGTCAGGGGTTGTATTAGTATTTTGGCAGCTTGAATACACCATGTGGCCCTGGGCAAACCACTTGCCTTCTCTGCGTCTCGATGTCTATCTATAAACTGGAGACAATACAGAGACCTGCCTCATAAAGTGATTGGTGTGATTAAATGGAATTATACATGAAAGCACTTAGCACAGTACTGAAAGAGCGTTGGGTAGTGTTCAGAGCCAGACAAAAGCCATAGCTCTGCCTTGTTCATGTGATAGTTTCTGCCATCTTTGGTCCTTCCAAACAAAGTCAGAAAACTGTCAGGCTTTACGTGAATCAGTATAAACATGTTGACCAAGAGCAGACCCAAGGAGACCCCTTGGCATACCCAGAGACCGACATCAAGAGCTATGTGGGCCCCTGATCACCACTCCACGGGAATGTTCTGCACCCGGCTGCCTCTTGCTACTTCCCCTACCCCCTGGGTGTCGATGCTCTAAGGGCTGACAGCTCCACGTGTCTGCATTTTCAAACTCAGCCATCCATCCCCTGACACATCCCACTGGGGTCTATGGTCCCTCCCTCTCCTTTAACTGGAGGAACTTGTGACTACTTTGATCAATAGAATGCAGAAGTGACACTGTGTGACTTTCTCGGCTATGTCACAGCATACCAAGCACCTTCTACTCTATTTAACTGAGCAATCACCCTTGGGGGCCTGAGCCACCATTAAGAAATCCTGCTCTCCTACCGCCGTACTACATGGAAACCACAGCACTAAAGGCCATATGTAGGCGCTCCAGCTGACAGTCCTCTCTGAGCCCGGCCTTCAGCCAGCTCAGCCCAAGCACCAGACATGGGAGTGAAGAAGTATCTAGAAAGTGGATGCCCAGCTGAGACCATTGAGGTTCCCCAGCTGAGGCCCAGACACGGTGGAGCAGAGCTGTCACCTTGTGTCTTCTCCTAATTCTTTTGTTTTTTTTGGGGGGAGGGATTAGGAATTGAACCCTGGGGCATTTTAACCTCTGATCTACATCCCCAGCCCTATTTTAATTTTTATTTGGAAACAGGGTCTCTCTAAGTTGCTGGGGGTCTCGCTAAGTTGCTGAGGCTGGCCTTGAACCTGAGATCCTCCTCTCTTAGCCTCCCAAGTACTGGAATTATAGGTATGTGCCACCACGCCAGGCAGTCTCTTCCTAATTCTTGACCACAGAAGCTGTGAGCATCCTGAAAGGGAACATTGTTTGCCACCAGCTAGGTTTGGGGAGGTTTGATCCAGCGCAATAGCTACATCGTCAGAACACCATCTGACGACACAGCTCCTCGTTTCTCAATGCTCTGAGCGTGTTGATGGAGGCACACAGTGATCCAAAGTTACAAGCTCCATGCGGGTCATTTGGAAAGTCAGCGTCTGGCCCAGGTTTGGGGTTGAGTAAGAGGCCAGGCTTGCAAGTGACCTGGACATCAGGGACCTGAGGATATTGGCAGTGCCTCCGTTCACTCCCCAGTAGTCATGCATGGCTACATCGTGCCTGCCACTGTGCCAAGGATGGGGTTACGGTGATAAACAAGCAGACACAGGCCTGGCCCTCAGGAGCTCACAGTCCAGCTGGGGAGACGGACATCGGGCAAGTCATTATAAGTTAAAAATGGAGATGCACAAGCTGGGTGTGGTGACGCACGTCTGTAATCCCAGTACTTGGGAGGCTGAGACGGGAGGATAGCAGGTTGGAAGCCAGCCTCGGTAACTTAGTGAGACCCTGTTTCAAAATAAAAGATAAAAAGGGCTGGGGGGTGTGGCTCAAAGGTAGAACACCCTTGGGTTTGATCTCCAATGCCACACACACAAAAAAAAAGGAGACACGGCCTCAGGGGCATCAAGCCATAACTGGCAAAGGGAGCAGGACAGGCCTAAGACCCTCTGAGTCAGGATCCATCTGACATGGGAGCAACAGGGACAGAGGACTGGGCAGAGAGGACAGCCCGGGGGAGACTCTGCCTAGGAGAGCTCATGCGGCATTCAAGGGCACGACAGGTGGCCAGCATGGTCAAAGCAAAGACCCTGAAGCAGAGTGCGGGAAGAGACGCTGGGCCCCGGCTGAAGGTCTTCATCCAGCCTGGGTCTAACAGTGTGACCTTTGGACAGGTCCCAAGCTGCTGGCCTGCTGACCACCCCTCCTTCCTGATGCTCCTGCTCTTGCCTCTCACCTCTCACTCTTCCTTCTCCATTGCCTGCCCACCTCCTCTTCCTCCAGCCACTACCACCATGCAGGTCTTTCCTCCTTGCAAAGCACTAGTAGTTCACACTCTTTGGATAACTCCCAAATATTAGGTCAAACCACATGAAATTACAATATTTCAGTAATGCTTGACCTTAAAAAAAAGAATTGCAATGGTTCATCTTAACTTTAAGATGCCTTTTGCAAAGTCCTGATCTGCAAAACAAGCCTGAACACTCATGTTCTGAGGTTTATCACTTTGAAGCAGTATCAAATTGCATAATAATTTCAAATAAAAGCACATAAAAGGCACACTTTTAATTCCAATGTTTCCTTCCAACTGCGCTTCCAGAAATCCTATACCCACACCCTAGATATGAGACCCATCATTCTGTTCTGATTCTGGGGGTTCTCACCCCCTCTCAGGTCTTCAGACCCTTCCACATAACCTCTAGGATCCCCAAGAGTATTAAAAGTCCTAGAGGGAATTGACAGATGGCAGGTCGAGGAGGTGGAAACTCAGAACACAAAACAAGTCTGGAAGTGATTCTAGGAATTGCTGCAAACAGCACAAGGCAGGTACACACAAAACATGTGCAGAGTCTAAGTCAAAAGGCCCACGTGTTTCCTTCTGCCCCAACCCCAAGAATTTGATAGAAAAATAAAGGGGCTAAGCCAAGAGTAGTGGCACATGCTTGCAATCCTAGTACTTGAGAGGCTAAGGCAGGAGGATTACAGGTTCAAGACCAGCCTCAGCAACTTAGTGAGACCGTGTTTCAAAACAAAAAAGTAAGGCCGGGCGTGGTGGCGCACGCTCGTAATCCCAGTACTTGGGAGGCGGAGACCGGAGGATCCGGGTTCGTGGCCAGCCTCAGCTACTTAGTAGGCCCTCCGCAACTTTGTGAGACCCAGTTTCAAAATAAAGTATAAAAAGTAGGGCCGGGGGTGTAACTCAGAGGTAGAACGCCCCTGGGCTCAATCCCTGGTACCACAAAAAAAAAAAAAAAGAAAAAAGGGC
>PVJS01039401.1:0-18915 GCA_004027185.1 Glis glis
GAGACCCAGTTTCAAAATAAAGTATAAAAAAATAGGGCTGGGGGTGTAGTGCGGAGGTAGAACGCCCCTGGGTTCAATCCCTGGTACCGCCAAAAAAAAAAAAAAAGAACTTATTTTCAGACTATGTGAAGAGCCACTTCTATTCAGTTATTCTATAATAGTAACTAAGGGAAAAACAAACTCGGTTAAATTTTTAAGATTGGTTATCAGGTAAAAACAAATATTGTATGTATTTCTTTAATATGAAATATAAAGGTATTCTATATGGAAAATAAGAAATTGAGTATTAAATTATTAGGTCAATTTATAAGAACATCAATTCTGTGGGCAACCTTGGAATCTGACTTTCATTTTGTTAGTGGGAATAATAGGTAGCCCTTCTCTTCTCATTTTTTTTTAAATAATGGTTATATTTCTCTTGTAGGTGTGTGAACCTGTAAAATTAAGTCTTCCAAGATGATCTGGTGTATTTTAGTCATAGGGATTCTACTTCCCCAGTCTTTGGCCCATCCAGGCTTTTTTACTTCCATTGGTAAGTCTTAACCGTTTTTAATTTGTGTCATTTTTCCATTTAAAATTTTCCATTTTAAGTGTTTTTAAGTTAGTAAAAACATATAAAGTGTATTACCAAAGACTGAAGTATTGGTTCACCCCGCCACCACTCTCAAAGGTCCTTTCTTTTTTCTTAAATTCAGTTTTTTCTTTAAATTAATTTTTTCTGATTATAAAAGTAATAAATATTCTGGTTAGAAACTTAGGAAAATTTAGAAAAGCATCCCAAAGAAAATCACTGATTAGTAAGTCTGTCTAGCAACTATCTTAATGCATATACTTAGTCTTTTTCAATTTACAGATGCACAAATATACTATACATTATTTTCTAACTTATCTTTTCCATTTAAGAATGTGCTGTTAGCTGGGCAAGGTGGCACACGCTTGTAATCTTGGTACTTGTGAGACAGACAGGAGGATCATAGGTTCAGGAGCAGCCTCAGTAACTTAGTGAGCCCCTTGGCAATTTAGCAAGACCCTGTTTCAAAATAAAATAGAGCTTGGGGTGTACCTTGGAGGTAGAATGCCCCTAGGTTCAATCTCCAGTACCAAAAAAAAAAGAAAGAAAAAAGAAAAAGAATCTGCTGTTAATACAACTTATTTTTCTGCCTTATAATTTTTAAAAATCTTATTTTAAAAATATTAGCCGGTCGTGGTGGCGCACGCTTGTAATCCCAGTACTTTGGGAGGCAGATACTGGAGGATCCGAGTTCATTGCCAGCCTCAGCGCGTGCGCGCGCGCTCTCTCTCTCTCTCTCTCTCTTTCTCTTTCTCTCTCTCTCTCTCTCCACCTAGTGAGGCCCTCCACAACTTTGTGAGACCCGGTTTCAAAATAAAGTATAAAAAAATAGGGCCGGGGGTGTAGCGCGGAGGTAGAACGCCCCTGGGTTCAATCCCCGGTACCGCAAAAAAAAAAAAAAATTATAAAAATAGCATATTGGCTAAAGGGAAAAAAACAAAAGTATAGAACGTAGACCATAAGACTTCTCCATGTCTCCTTACTCCCAGAATATTCCTCGTAGTTTAGTAGGTATTCTTTTATACATTCCTGTATATAGCCTTCATTGTCTTAAGTTGTTTTCCTTCATTCTTTTGACTTTTTTTTTTTTTTTTTGAGGTACTTGGGATGGAACCCAGGGGCATTCTACCTCCCAGCTACACTCCCAGCCCTATTTTTTATATTTTATTTTGAAACATGGTGTCACTAAGTTGCGGAGGGCCTCACTAAGTAGCTGAGGCTTGCCGCAAACCCAGATCCTCTGGTCTCAGCCTCCCAAGGACTGGGATTACAAGTGTGCACCACCACGCCCAGCTTCTTTTGACCTTTTGACCCTTATGAAATTAATTATAGAGCTAAAACAAATATTACATATTTATGAAATTTGATTTCAAGATTTAAAATGATGAGTCCTCTTTTCCCTTATAAATAACTAAACAGAATATTTGCAACTTTTTAGTGTGGTTTTTGTTTATTGAATAAAATTTTTTTTCTAATTAGTCTTAAAGCAAAAGGTGAGGGAGAAGAGATGGTAAAGAAATACTGATCCTTAGAAACTAGTGTTGTTTTGTAACTTAAATTTGTATGTGAAAGATAATTTGTCAGTATAGTTCAAGCTTGCATAATTAAGTAGCTTGTAAATCAGAGCTGGAACACATGATTTAAAAAGTTTGGGCTTTATTTTGATTTATGTAAAAGTATAAAAAAGGGAAAACTATGATATCCAACATATCTAATTCAACATATCTAGTTAATCCTCCTATAGAATGAAGCATTCCCAATCATTCTTAGTTTATTCTAAAATACTTGAGTTGATGAATATGAGTATTTGATCACTTTCTTCCCTGCTTTCCCTTACAGGTCAGATGACTGATTTGATCCATACTGAGAAAGATCTGGTGACTTCTCTAAAAGATTATATTAAGGCAGAAGAGGACAAATTGGAACAAATAAAAAAGTAAGTAATGTGTTTTACTTAATAAGACTCTGACTCCACCTAGGTATTTTCTTTTTTGAGCTAAAAATAATTTTGTTTTTTTGGTACTGGGGATTGAACTCAATGGTATTCTACCTCTGAACTATACCCCAGCCCTTTCAATTTTTTATTTTGACACAGGGTCTCTGTAAGTTGCTGAGGCTGGCCTCGGACCTGCAATCCTCCTGTCTCAGCCTCCCAAGTACTGAGATTACAGGCATGGGCCACCACACTTGGCTGAGCCTAAGTAATTCTTTGTATAGAAATTAAAGCCATCTGTGAGTCATATATAACCAATTAACATGGGCTAGAGTAAGAGTCCAGAGAATAAGGTTTAAGCCTGTCCAGGGCCCATGTGGAAGAGCATGGATTGAGATTTGAATATGAATGGGAATGAGTTGTGATTGCTGGAGCGATTTTCTAATTCTCTTTACCCTTCTTCACTCCTGGGGTCCCATTGTAAAGCTTATGATGATAAGTATAGTTAATATTTAATTGATACAGTTTTTCTCGAGTGCTGATTTACTTTAGTTGACTCAAGTTCATAGTTAATCCTGACCTAAGGCTTTTGTTTTAAAACATAGTGTAAAAATTTGGTATAAGTTAAGCCAAGCTTGGTAGAGCGCTCCTGTAGATCGAGTATTCCCAAGGGTGAGGCAGGAGGATTGCTTGAGCCCAGGAGTTCTAGGTTGGCCTGGGCAACATAGCAAGAAACACCCCCAACCCCCCCCCCCAAATATGGTATAAGTTGATTTAAATGAACATGTAACTGAATTTGTATTGGACTAATTTGTATTTTGTCTATTATTTGGCCTTAAGGATCTATGGGGAAATAATTTTTTGACTCTTACTAGAGGGATCAAATCTCAACTTTTACTGAGGTAGGGAGGTGCATTTACTGTAGCCATTTGGGAGAAATGAAACTCAATCAAAAAAGTCTTACAGTAAGCTGGGTGTGGTGGTGCACGCCTGTAATCCTAGTACTTGGGAGGCTGAGATAGGAGGATTGCAGATTTGAGACCAGCCTCAGCAATTTAGTGAGACCTGTTTCAAAATTAAAAATAAAATAGAGCTGGGGATGAATGCCCCTGGTTCAATCCCCAGTTCCAAAAGAAAAAAAAAAGTCTTACAGTTGTATTTTTATTCTGCCATATTAGATTTATCCCTAAGAACATTTGCTCTTTAAAGAGCCTTTATAATTTACTTTTAAAAGAAGTTATATAGTTTTAACTCAAAAAGCCTCTAATCTAGTCTCTTTATTTCCAAGCACTTTACTAAATTGTGCTTTTCCTTATTTGGGTGTATGTATACTCCATTTTTATGTCTTACATCTCTAGATGGGCAGAGAAGTTAGATCGGCTAACTAGCACAGCGACAAAAGATCCAGAAGGATTTGTCGGGCATCCTGTAAATGCATTCAAGCTAATGAAGCGTCTAAATACTGAGTGGAGCGAGTTGGAGAATCTGGTCCTTAAGGATATGTCAGATGGTAAGTCTGAAGAGAATAATGATCCCCACACATACACAAAGCAGCAGTAAACTCACACCCCAGAGCATCAGGTGTTCAGTGTTATAAGTGAATTATTGTCTGGGTGCATTTGATTTGACTAGAGTTAATTTAGTCAAGATCCTGAATTCTTTCATTTAAAAAATAGCAATTTGTTTTCTACTGGGGACTAACACTAGTGATTTTGTTTTGAAATCTGCAGAAATGAATAGATTATTTGGCATATAGCATTTGGCATTTCTGAGAGTAGTCATTTATGTTTTAGGAGTGCCTTCAGACTTTAAAAATTTATATGTAAATATTTCCAATCAGTTTTTAAAATATTGGGAGAGGTATTATAAAGTGTTAGTTGTATTCTACCTAGTATTTTGAGTCTAAGATTATTTTACTCAATGTAGGTGATAAATTAAAAAACTAAGGTTGCGAGCACCAATAATGAAAAATCTAACTGAAACAGTAAAGTTGTAGTTGAAGTGTTTTAGATATTTTAATAACAGAAAACTGAGCCTAGAATTTAAGGAAATAAAGGGTTTATGCTTAGTACATAGTAGAGACTAAAATATTTGTTGAATAAATGAAGGTGCCCCCCAAAAAAAGAGGGTGGAGGGGAGAGCTGAGCTAGCAATATATATAAAATACTACAAGAGAGCTGGGTGCAAGGGTGCATGCCTGTAATCCCAGCTACTTGGGAGGCTGAGGCAAAAGGATGGCAAGGTCCAGGCCCACCTGGGAAACTTAGCAAGACACTGTCTCAAAATAAAAACAATTTTGAAAGGGGATATAGCTCAATGTTACCTCTGGGTTCAATCTCCAGTACTGCAAAAAAAAAAAAATTTTTAAATAAGCTCCAAGAGTTCTTATTGTTATTTGTTTGTAAACAGTGAGATTAGCTATAGCAGGTCCCCTCTTATGCATGGTTTTGCATTCTGCAGTTTCAGTTATTCACAGTTCAAAAATATAAATGGAAAATTCCAGCAATAAACAATAAGTTTTAAATTTTGTGTCTTTCTGAGTAGCATGATGAAATCTCATGTTGTCCTGCCATCAGAATCATACCTTTGTCCAGGATATCCCCACCCTTAGTCACCTACTAGCCCCTCTGTCATCAGATCATTATCAGAGTATCATAGTGCTTTGTATTCAGATAGCCTGTATTTTACTTAATGGCCCCAAAAATGCAAGAGTAATGATGGTGATTTGGGTGTGCCAAAAATAAACCATAAAGTGTTTTAAGTGAAAGGGTGAAAATTCTTGACTTAATAAGGAAAGAAAAATATGCTACAATAAGAATGAATCTTCTATCTAAAATTGTGAAGAAGGAAACGTTCTTGCTTGTTTTGCTGTATGTTGTATCTCAAACTATAAAAGTAATGGTAATAGTGTTTAACTTAAGATAGAAGAACCGTTAAATTTGCACATGTATGTATAGGATAAAACATAGTGTATCTGAAGGGTTGGTACTATTCGTGGTTTCAGGCAACCACTGGAATGTATGCTCCGTGGTAGGGGGACTAGAAACCTCAAAAAGAAGAGTAATGGTATATACTTGTGCCTACATGTTCACTGTGAGAGGGGATGCCTGTGATTGTTTTCTCTACTACATTGACACCCTGGGAACATATTTTGGAAATCCTTTCTCTCTAAATACACATACACACACACACACACACACACACACACACCTTAAAATATATACATATATATGTATATTATATATTTCATACATCATTCATTCTATAGTTATGACCTGTGTGGTTTTTTTTGGTACTAGGGATTGAACCCAGGGGTATTCTACCTTTGAGCTACACCCCTAACCCTTTTTATTTCTTACTTTGAAACAGGGTCTCACTAAATTGCTGAGGGCCTTGCTAAGTTGCTGAGGCTGGCCTTGAACCTATAATCTTCCTGTCTCAGCCTTCCAAGTACTAGCATTACAGGCATGTGCCACTGTGCCCAGCTGACCTGTAGTTCTTTTATAAGTAATTTTTTTCTCTTTTTGTTAGGATTTAAGCAACTTCTTGGGTAGTTGTTTTGTTTTTTTCTTTGTTTTGTTTTGTGGTACTGGGGATTAAACCCAGGGGTGCTCTACCACTAAGTTATATCCCCAGCCCTTTTTATTTTTTATTTTGATAGGGTTTTGCTATGTTGCCCAGGCTGATCTGGAACTTGTGATCTCCTGCCTCAAACGCTAGAGTTGCTGGGATTACAAATGTGCACCACTATGCCCATCTTGGATTTTGTTTTGAGGCATAAAAAACATTACAGTCTTCTGTAAAACTTGCTTGTAAAATTTCATGTGGAAATTATTACTGAGAATTAGTCGTAAAACTTAAAATATACTTGATATGAACTTTAGCCCTCTTCTATCTAGTTGTTCATTTGTGTATTTCCATTAACAGAAAAATGCCTGATCTTTTACTCATCAAAATATAAGTAGTTGATTATAAATTAATGAAAGGAGAGGGAAGTCTCATACCTAATTTTTCTTTACAATGATGACATTTACTATATATATATATATATATATTATATATATTATATATATATATTGCAGTACTGGGAATTGAATCTAGGGGCATTCTACCTCTGAGCTACACCCCCAGCCCTATTTTGTATTCTTTATTTTGAAATAGGGTCTCACTAAGTTGCGGAGGGCCTTACTAAGTAGCTGAGGCTGGCCACGAACCTGTGATCTTCCTGTCTCAGCTTGCCAAGTACTGAGATTACAAATGTGCACCATCACACCCGGCTACATTATAAAATTTTAAATCACTTTTTTATTTTGCTTTTGGTTTCCGAAGGAATATTTAGCATTCATTGTCCCTAGGAATCTTATACTTATCAGTGATTGGTATGTTAGTTTGATTGTTTTCTATATTTTATATAAATTCTCTTTAAATTAAGGTTTTATATATAGCAAATCTTGATTGATGAACACTGTATTTGACAAACATTTCTAAGTATATTTTAGGTAAACTAGCTTAGCTGTTGATCTTTATAAATATACAATTAACATCTTTTCCCCTGAGAGAATTCCACCAAAATTTATACATTTACATTTTTATATAACGTGTGGCACATGGAAGAAGAAAACGGAACATAAAGAGTATAGGTTTTATGTAATCCCAGTATTTGGGAGGCTGAGATAGGAGGATCGCAGGTTTGAGGACAGCCTCAGTAATGTAGCTAGGCTTTTAGCAACCTAGCGAGATTGTTTCTAAACAAAAAAAATGAGAAGGGCTGGGGGTGTAGCTTGGAGGTAGAGTGCCCCCGGGCTCAATCCCCAGTACCACAAAAAAGAAAAAGAAAAAAATGTATAGATATAGGTTTTACTTACCATTTGCTATCTGAAAGTATAATTGATTGCCAATGAATGCCATTTTCAAATCTGTAAATGTGTTTATTTCTCAAGTTTAGTGGAGGCACTTTTTGTTTCTTGCTATGTTGTGTAAAAACTCAATTATTATGTTAGTTGATCTTACCTGCTAATATAGATATAATTTATGCAATGACCTGAGACTACTTAACATTTTCTAAATTGAAAATTAAACATATTAGGGGTATATTGAATCTCATTGAATGTATTTAATTTTTTCTTGATGAACATGTGGACTTTCATGGAATGGTAAAACATGATCGATAAATTTTGAAAAATTCTAATAAAGTCTCTATTAGAAGTCTATGAGCTTTTACAATCTTTATTAACACCCCCCCCCTTTCTATTTCAAGGCTTTATCTCTAATCTAACCATCCAGAGACAGTACTTCCCTAATGATGAAGACCAGGTGGGGGCAGCCAAAGCTCTACTGCGCCTCCAAGACACTTATAATCTGGATACAGATACCATCTCAAAGGGTAATCTTCCAGGTAAGAGAGTTCTTCCAGTCTACAGAATGCCTATCACCAGGCTACTCTGTTCAGTCCACTAAGATAATAGAAACTTAAAAAGACTTGTATTTAAAATTTTTAAACTATAGTTTGTTTCGCAACCCTCCCTTTTTCTAGGATTTAATAGTGGTGGATATGTTTCTAGCTTATTACTGTGAAAGCTTATATTTATAATAAGGGACTAAGACAAGTAGGCAATTTTAGTGTGTAAGAAAAAGACAATCATTTTTCCAATTTTTCTTTTAAAGAACACACGATTCTACTTGTTTTGTAAAGCTATAAGGGAATAAAAAATCAATATTTATATGTTCAGTAACTAAAAGCCAAGATGTGCTGGGTATGCACAGATGTTTAAAGTGTTCCATAGTAGGCTTTTCTGACCTATTTGGCAAAACTCTTAAAGTTACATTTGATTTCATGATAATTTTCTCACCTTTTCTATATGAGTCCGTGGCTTACTACCATTATTGTCTCTTGTCACTATCAACTAGAGAAATAAAATATGTTGCCTTGAGTTCATACTAAAATTGGTTTTCTCAGCAAGGAAAAGACAATGGGTGAGTTGTTTATCAACATGTTTTCTTGCTCATCCCTTCATTTTGAATAAAAGTATCAAGTCGAAAAACTAAACATGGTGTAATATTAAATAAAATTCCTGTTAAAGTAGAATATAATTCCATTAATTGTACTCCCCAGATGTGCAAATTTGCAAATTTCATTTTCTTTTTTTATTAATACTATACACTGTAACACTTTGGATAAATTATAACCTTATTTTTAAAAATTGGCATCTCAGGGACTGGGAACGTAGCTCAGTGGTAGAGCACTTGCCTAACTTGTACAAGGTCCTGATCTTAATCCCCTAGCACAGCAAAAAAAAAAAATTTTTTTAATTGGCTTCTGGTTTCAAACACCACATTTAATAGATATTAACTATTTAATATGTACTAGCTATTATGTTAGGTACTAATGTGCATAATGAACAAGACAAATACTACTTTTGCCATTTAAAGTACTTATATTCTTAAGATACAGTGTGGTGAATGCCTGGAAGGGGGAATTTAGGATACTATGGTAGCACATAGAAGGAAACCTAATTTTGAACTTGATAAAGAGTACAAGAATACTTTCTGGGAAAAAATATATTTAAAAAATTGAGATCTGATGGACTTTAGCCAGAAAGATGGGGAAGAGTAGATATGAGAAAAGTGTTCCAGGCAGAGGGAACATGTATAACAGCTAGGAAGGAGAGAGCATATCATATTCAGATACCTAACCAATAGTTTGTATGGCTTAACATACAGCTCAAGTGGTGAGAGCATGAGGTGGAGATGGGGGTTTGATTTTGTGAGAGTGTAAGAGATGCGATTATAGAGGTAAGCAGAAACCATCTCTTGGAGGACATGTGGAGAAGTTTAAACTGTTCTGGGCACAATGGGGAGCTATTAAAAAGTTTTAAACAGGGAAATTTATTATTTTACTTTTAGAAATACCATTCTGGCTGCGGAATGGAGATTGGATTGGAACCTAGGGACAAAACCAGGGAGGAGGCTGTTGCAGACATTTAAGTAAGAAATAATAGTGGTAGCCAGTGCATGTGGAGAGAAGTGTGTAGATTATCAAGACACTTCAGGCAGAACGGTAGAATTTGATGATGAACTTGATCTGAATTCCTGGCTTGAACAACTAAATGGTTTCCATTTAACAAAATAGAGAACACAAGAGAAGGAGGAAAGGATAATTAATTCCATTTAGTTTTCTATATTTTTGTTTAAATCTTTATCTTTCCATTCAAATATTGAATATTATTTAACCTTGATTTTGCCGTGTTTAGTCTTATGAAATTCACTGGGTCCCCTGAGTACCAAGCCTTTAATCTAGAGATCAGACTTTCATGTAGAATGGCTGAAAATAAAATACTCTGAGAATGTGTGTACTTTTCACTGTGCAATATTCATCTTTTCTCATGCACTTTTTGTTTCCTTATTGACTTCCTCTTTAAGTCTCTGTTCGAGGCTAATTCTTAATGAAATTTCCTTTCATGCAAATTCCTTATAAGTGGAGTGACTGGAATTTCCCAAGCACCTCATATCCTATAATGGTACAGTCTTTAGATTCTTACTCTCCAAACCATTTTTTGTTGTTAACAGTAAAAGATCAAACGTATGTTTGAAGACCCCTTATACACCTCCCCTTTTTCTGTTAAGGCACTGACTCTTCTGAACTGGGTGTGTATCCTTCCATCTTTTTACTTTTCCACATACATTTTATATCATATTGTTATGTTTTAAAAATTTCACACAAAAATATATAAGATTCTGTGTGTCTTTTTCAAACTTTATTTTTTATTTTTTTAAATAAAAAGGTCCTGGGGATTGATTGAACTCAGGGGCATTCTACCTCTGAGCTACACCCCCCAGCCCTATTTTATTTGTATTTTGAAACAGGGTCTCACTAGGTTGCAGAGGGCCTCACTAAGTTGATGAGGCTGGCTTTGAACCTGCGATCCTCCTTTCTCACCCTCTGAAGTACTGGGCGCCACCACGCCAGACTTTTTTTTTTTTAATTAAATTCATTCATGTTGATCAAATTCACCTAACTGCTATATGGTATTATATAACACAATTGGTTTATTTATTCTTCTGTGGATAAAGGGACATTTAGGTTATGTCCAATTTTTTGCTGTATCAAACACAATATGTTAACGTCTTCTTTATATCTTTTTTTGCACATGTAAACACATGCAAGAGTTTCTCTAGGGCATAAGAAATGATAGGGTATATTCTTCTTTAGCCTTACTAGATGTGGCCAGATTGTTCTCCAGAGCTTATATTTATACTCTCACTAGTAATGTATAAGTCCCCATTTCTTCATATCCTTGCCAAACCTTGGTTTTGCCAGACTTTAAAATCTTCGAAGATTGAGTGTGAAATAACAGGGGTGAGATGGTGGGGGTTGGGGGTGACATGTATTTTTAATTGTTTCCAAACCAAAAAAAAATAAATCAGAAATGCTATTTCAGTAGATTTGTTTTAAAGTCATGTTACTGCTTGATTGGTGTTTCTGTTTCTTTTGGGGCCTGTCTTTTGAAATGCTTTGTTGATATTTTAATGTGAAATCTGATAAGTTGTGTGCATTTTGGCATTGAATGATTTTCTTATAGTTCATGTAGACCTTTCCTTTAGTTTCAGGTTGTTCCCAACCCTAATTTGTTGATAGATCCATATCTTCCAAAGATATCATTTTTTTAATCTGTGATTTTTCTTTTGGTATGGAAAATGTCTTATGTATAAAATTGTATTTGCTTCAGGTAGAATTTAAGTGCCCACTCTCTTGGTCACCTGCATCTGTTTTAGTCAGGTAATAAGGTTACTACAGCAACCAGTACATTCTCCAGACATCTCTGGAGCTCACTCAGCTATTAGTGTACCACACTGCCTCAGTTGTGATACTTCTAAAACATATACATTTTAAACATTTTTGTCCCTTACAAGTAAAGTTTTTATCTACCAAGCATTTTTGCAAAATGTAAGAATTTTGTATAATGGGTGAGCCATAAAAATGTGTTTCTAAATAAACTTTTTACTTATACTGCCTATAATATTGTAGTTTACATTGTAGTACATTAAAGGCCTCTCTTTAATGTTAGATTATTTTCAGTTTCATTTACTATATTCAGTTTGATTGTTAATGTAGTCATCTCTGCCACTCCTTTTGAACCAAAGGAATTTGCAGCTTATTCTTTTTTGTGGTCAAATTCTATTTGCCCTTTATATGGAAGCTTTTTAATAGCCTACATCACTCTCCTTATTTCATTTTTTCCCATTTTTCTTGCTTATTTACTTTTTCTTTCATGTTCACAACTTTGGAATGTTCTATATTTTCAAATGCTGCATCATTTCTTTTTCAGTTTCTTCTTTTAAGAATTTGATTCCCAGCATCACAGGGGAGGAAAAAAACAAGAAGGAAAAAAGGAAGAAAATGGAATATTATGTTGTTGTTACCATTCTGTGCATATCATTCAGTTTTTTAAAAATGTTTGTTTCTGAGCCAGGCGTGGTGGTGCATGCTTGTAATCCCAGTACTTGGGAGGCTGAGACAGGAGGATCCCAGGTTCGTGGCCAGCCTCAGCAACTTGTGAGGCCCTGTTTCAAAATGAAGAATAAAATAGGGCTGGGGTGTAGCTCGGAGGTAGAATGCCCCTGGGTTCCATCCCCAATACCGCAAAAAAAAAAGTGTGTTTCTATCATTCTTTCCCTATTTTTCTTTGTTCTTATGAAATAATGATGGTAATTGTACAGCTTTAAAAAAATTTAAGAGGTCTAACGATTTAGGAAATGACTTGTAATCATTCCACCAAGGCAACATTTTAATATTTTGACATATTTCTGTCTAGATTTTTCTGGCTTTTCTATATGACACTTGAAATTAGTTTTTAGCTATAATGTTTGGTTCCGCTACAAAAGTCCTTTATACAAGAAGCTGTTCTCCCAAATCCCTAGTATTAATTCTCAAAGAGATAATTAAAAATAGTAATATCAAGTCTTGGATATGAAGTTATTATTCTTGTCTCATATTGCTGAATTTCTCAAAGGCAAAGTTACCTGTTTACATTGCTTCCTGGTATCAAGTTTTGCCATTTATGGTAGAATATCAGGAGCACTAACTTCTGGAATTGTATTGAGCACTTCTAATTCTGGGTCTTAAATATGGGATCTTAGGTATATTAGTTAACCACTCTCTACTTTAGTTCCTCATCTGTAATAATAGATTACTTTGAGGATTAAACAAACAAGTGACAGATAGAAAACAAGTGACACATAGAAAAATCTCAATAAATATAAGCCTTTTTTTTGGTCCTTTCTTTCTTTGGTATTGGAGATTGAACCCAGGGGCATTCTTCCTCTGAGATACACTCCTACCCCTTTTTAGTTTTTTTGAAACAGGGTCTCACTAAGTTGCTGAGACTGGCCTTGAACCTGGGATCCTCTTGTCCCAGTCTCCCAAGTGCTAGGATTACAAGCATACCCCACCACGCCTGGCTTAGTTTATTTCTTCTTTGATTAATGAGGCTAAATATTTTCCCAAGTGTTTTGGTGTTCTATTTCTATTTTACCTCATGTAACTATCAAATATTTCCTTTTCTTAAGATAGAAGTGTCATTTCAGAAACTACTTGATATATTAATTTCAAAAGCACAAGTGATAAAAAATAATTTGGGTTTCATCAAAATTAAAATTGGTGTTCCAAAATATAGCATCAAGAAAGTGAAAAAACCCAGAGAGTGGAAAAAATAATTGAAAAATCATATAGCTGATTAGAGACTTATATCCAAAATATATAAAGAATTGTAACAAGTCAATGATAAAAAATAACTAATTTTTGGGGGGGTACTGGGGATTGAACCCAGAGCATTCTACCTCTGAGCTACACCCCCAGCCCAGTTTTATTTCTTATTTTGAAACAGGGTCTCACTAAGTTGTGGAGGGCCTTGCTAAGTTGTTGAGGCTGGCTTTGAACCTGTGATCCTTCTGTCTCAGCCTCCCAAGTACTGGGATTATAAGCATGCACCACCATGCCTGGCTTAACCAATTTTCTTAAATGAGCAAAAGATTTGAATAGATATATTTCCAAAGAAGATATGCATGTGAATGTTAAGCACATGAAAAGATACTCAGCATCATTAGCCACTAGGCAAATGCAAATCAAAACCACAATGAAAACAGTTTGGCAATTCCTCAAAAAAATTATATAGAGTTGCCATAGGACCCAGCACTACTACATATATACTTGAGAAATGAAAACATTTCCACACAAAAATGTGTACACTAATATTCATAATACCATTACCCATAAAAGTCCAAAAAGTGGAAACAAGCCAGATGTCTATCAACTGATGAATAAAATATGGTCTCTCCACACAGTGGACTATTGTTTGGCAATAAAAGGATGCTACAACATGTATGAACCTTGGAAATAGTATAAAGAAAAGGGTCAGTCACAAAAGACATAATCACATATTATATGATTCTCTTTATATGAAATGTCTCAAATAGGTAAATCTGTAGAGTTAGAAAGTAGATTAATGGATGTCTAGGGCTGGGGTTGAGTGGAGGAGGTAATGGGTAACTGCTGGCAGTAACAGGATTTCTTTGGGGGATGATAAAAATGTTTTAAAATTATGACTGTGATAGTCATTGCATAACTCTGTAAATATACTAAGAACTACTGCAATCTTTAAGTGGGTGAACTCTATGGTATGTAATTGCATATCATTGATGCCATTTAAAAAGGAACGTGAAAGATACCAGTTGACAGGTTGGCCTCTTCCTGTACATTCATCTCTTGTCCAGGTTGTTGGTGATTTCTGCTATGTTAAAGAATAGCATATTTCAACATAATTGATGTTTGCTTTGGGTATGATAGCTGATAGTCTAAGTTTTGGGTTCTTTAGGTACTTTATTACTAGCTGTGTCATTGCTGTCATGCTACATTACCTTGTAAATTGTTCTTTTGTTTGTAAAAGTAGGGTAATTTTGCTTTTCTACCTCAGGATTGTTGTAAAGTTAAATTGAAAGTTAAATAGCACTTTGACAGCTATACAGTCCTAAATAAATGCAGAGTAATATGAATATGCTTAAAGTTCTCTGTATTTTCTTTTCATAGGAGTAAAACACAAATCTTTTCTAACAGCTGAAGACTGCTTTGAGTTGGGCAAAGTGGCTTATACAGAAGCAGATTATTACCACACAGAACTGTGGATGGAACAAGCACTAAGACAGCTGGATGAAGGCGAGGTTTCTGCCATAGATAAAGTCTCTGTCCTAGATTATTTGAGCTATGCGGTGTACCAGCAGGGAGACCTGGACAAGGCTCTTTTGCTCACAAAGAAGCTTCTTGAGCTAGGTATGTCACCCAGACCTAATTTAAGGTCAGAATTGTATTGGGCATATATATTAACCTGTCTATGTTTGTATGTGTCCGTCCGTCCGTATGTACATATGTACGCTCATACATATATATACCTTTGGTACTTTTTATCTGTTGGAAGTCAAAAGCCTTATATTTCAGACATATTTTATCCTCTAGTGTTGATTCTCAAAGTAAAAGGCAACTTACTTTTGTCACCTAATAGTACCACAACAGTGGCTGTGTTCCTTTGCTCTGTATTCTCCAGGAATTTCAAAATTGGATCTAACCTAGCTAACTCAGTCAGAAAGGTTTATTTACCATGTTGACATGTTAAATGTTAATCAGTTTCCTTTGAAGAGTGTTACTGGTTTATTGCATTTTATATTCACGAGCAAAATTTTGAACAGAGATGTATTTCTACAGGTATGGTCCAGGGACCATGTACAGCAGAATTACTTGGATACCTGTTAGAAATGGAAATTCCTTGATTTCTACCTGAGACTTAGTAAATCATAATCTTTGGAGATGGAGTCCACAGTTTATGCAGTAATAAATTAAGGCAGCCTTTAGTATATAATTTTTTAGTATAAGTTTTTTGGGTGTTTTGTTTGCAGTATTGGGAATTGAGCCCAAGGGTGCTCTACCACTGAGCTACATCCCCAGCCCTTGTTATTTTTTATTTTGAGACAGAGTCTCTCTAAATTGCTGAGGCTGGTTTTGCACTTGGAATCCTCCTTCCTCAGCCTCCCCAGCAGCTGGGATTATAGATATGTACCACTGTGCTTGGCTATATTGAAGATTTAAAATTTAAAAATATGCATATTTCATAAATGTGAAAATATGTGTATGTTAGAAAAATCAAATAGCTCAAAAGGATTGATCATCTAAAAGTGAACTTTCAATGGTCGGTTTACTACTTAGTTGGGTGAATTAAGATATTAGTTCAAATATCCTTTTTTTCTTTCAGTATTTTCCAATGAGTTTCTTTGTGACTTAAAACATACTTTTGTACTCATTGTCAAAAATTTATTGAAACAGAAAAAGATTTAGAAGAGTCATCCATAAGCCATTCACACAAATATGCACATAAATTTTTGTTTCATTGTGGTATACATGCCCCTTCCCTGCACACAAGCATTTTCCCTTTTATAAAATTAGGTTTTTATTGTATATTATGCTATATCTTATGAGCAGTTTCTATATTTTTATTTATTTATTTATTTATTTATTTATTTATTTTTTGCAGTACTGGGGATTGAACCCAGGGGCATTCTACCTCTGAGCTATAAACCCAGCCCTATTTTTTTATTCTTTATTTTGAAACAGGGTCTCACTAAGTTGTGGAGGGCCTCACTAAGTAGCTGAGGCTGGCTGCGAACCTGTGATCCTCCTGTCTCAGCCTCCCAAGTACTGGGATTACAAGCATGCACCACCAACACCCAGCTCTTATGAGGAGTTTCTGAAGGACAAGAAATATTTTACAATCTAGGAATAGATTTCCTAACACTTCAATTATTGTCACAAGTGAAGTCTCTACTTACCGTTCTGCCTTTTTTATTTTTATCTGTGTGGTTGTTCAGATTTTTTTTTTCCTGGGTGGGTGGTGTCCTTTTTTCCCTCTACTAAAAGGTAGCTAAAAATTATCACTGGCAATTCTGAGGCAGTTAGTGGACTCTGGTTTATTTGAAAATTATATCTTTAGTTTCCTTCTTACTTAGAAATTTAGAGTTGAAATCCACTCAGCCCTCAGATGTAGATTGTGTTCTGTATTTATAATGTATTTGTGGTAAAGGTTTCTTTTGGACAGTGTATGCTTTGTCTGTACCATAGTGATTACTTCTCAGTCTCAGAAAAATTGTTTTCCATTTCTTGAAATAAGTAAAATTAGTAACATTTTAAGATTCATTTGACATCAAATTAAACATATCCTTTAGCTGATTAGTAATTTCTCAAAGTAGAAGCAATAATTACTACCTTGAAATAAAAGGCTGTTTCTGTCTCCAGAACTGTTTATATATAGGGTGACTATATGTCCTGATTTACTTGGGACAGTACTAGTTTATATCTCTTGTTTGGATATAATAATTTTTATTAGTGCCTCCTTTCTCAAAGCTTGGTTTGCAAGATAAATTATATGATCCCCTATATTTATATTATTGTATTGTGATGCTTGAACAGCTATAAACTTACCCATAAGCTTGCTTTATTTCTCTTCTAATAGATCCTGAACATCAGAGAGCTAATGGTAACTTAAAATATTTTGAGTATATAATGGCTAAAGAAAAAGATACTAATAAGTCTGCTTCAGATGACCAATCTGATCAGAAGATCACACCAAAGAAAAAAGGGATCGCTGTGGATTACCTGCCAGAAAGACAGAAGTACGAAATGCTGTGCCGTGGGGAGGGTATCAAAATGGTAAAGTGGAAAAGCCAATTGTGTGTGTGTGTGTGAATGTATATGTGTTTTACATAGTTCTAGAGAGAACCAGAGTTCTTTTATACTTAATCCATGTAGTAAAAATCAGAATAATTGTTTAAAATATTGTAGTATGCCCCATTATCTTGCTGTGTCATAGTTAATATGCTCCAATTGCTAGTAAATAGCTTTAATATAAAGCTTGTGAATCATGTGCCATTATATGCATTCATGGCAATAAACTCTTCACAGATCAAAAGAGGCTTATTTTAAGATAGGAGGGCAGCGAGTTCACAGCCAGCCTCAGCTACTTAGTGAGGCCCTCCACAACTTAGTGAGACCCTGTTTCAAAATAAAGAATAAAAAATAGGACTGGGGGTGTGCCCCAGAGGAAGAATGCCCCTGGGTTCAATCCCCCATACCGCAAAAAATAAATAAATAAATTTAAAGGAAGTGATAATTGTTCCTATATTTAATGCAAAAGAGCAGGCTTAAGTAGAAATAACACTATTCTAACAGATTTTATGAGACATAAAAGATTCATCTATACAATAATATCTTACAGATTTGCTCCTGTTCAGTCTTAAAGATTCCTTAGTCAGCTGGGCATGGTGGCACGTACCTGTAATCCCAGTACTTCAGAGGCTGAGACAGGAGGATTGCAGGTTCAAGGCCAGCCTCAGCAACTTAGTGAGTCCCTCTGCAACGTACTGAGACTCTATTTCAAAATAAAAAAATAAAATAGGGCTGGGGTGTAACTCAGAAGTAGAATGCCCCTGGGTTCAATCCCTTGTACCAAAAAAAAAAAAAAAAGATTTCTTAGTGAAATGGTTTAGTCTATTTAAGAAATACTCAGCTGGGCACAGTGGTGCATACCTGTAATCCCAGTATTTGGAAAGCTGAGACAGGAGGGTCACAGATTCGAGGCCAGCCTCAGCAACTTAGCAAGACCCTCAGCAACTTAGTACCTGTTTCAAAAATTTAAAAAAGGGCTGAGGGTGTAGCTCAGAAGTAGAATGTTCCTGGGTTTAATCCCCAGTACCAAACAAACAAGTAGAGTACTCAAAATGCAGACATTCAACAGATTTTTGACTATAACACTTTTTTATTTAAAAGACCGAAATGTCTCTAAATACTCCTTTATTTATTGTATGTTTATATTTATGTATTTATAACTCAGAATGCCAGCTCTTTAGGATATCAATAGATATTAGGCCCAAACTGAAAAAGTTCCAGGTCTAAGAAACATTTGTTAAACAAAGTCAGACATAGGTTTTTGTGTGGCCTTAAGACTTCTCAGAGCCTTTTTATTGATAATGTGCATTATTGTGGATATAATATACGTGACCAAAATGCTGGCACACATAAAAGGAGTTAGTGAATTTTTAGAGAAAGTACTTCTAAATGTAAACTTTTAAAAAACATGAAGTTTTCTTCACTACTCAAATTCAAGTTGGATCCGGGCGTGGTGGCGCACACTTGTAATCCCAGTACTTGGGAGGCTGAGACAGGAGGATCCGGGTTCGCCGCCAGTCTCAGCTACTCAGCGAGGCCCTCTGCAACTTAGTGAGACTCTGTTTCAAAATACAGAATAAAAAATAGGGCTGGGGTGTAGCTCAGAGGTAGAATGCCCCTGGGTTCAATCCCTAGTACCACACACACACA
>PVJS01039402.1:0-18916 GCA_004027185.1 Glis glis
TTGAAACCAGGTCTCACGAAGTTGCGGAGGGCCTAAGGAGAGAGAGAGAGAGAGAGAGAGAGAGACAGACAGA
This sequence comes from Glis glis, assembly GCA_004027185.1. Taxonomy (NCBI): domain Eukaryota; kingdom Metazoa; phylum Chordata; class Mammalia; order Rodentia; family Gliridae; genus Glis; species Glis glis. The sequence continues at coordinate 74 of PVJS01039402.1, forward strand.
CAGAGAGAGAGCGAGAGAGAGAGAGAGAGAGAGCTGAGGCTGGCCGCGAACCCAGATCCTCCCGTCTCCGCCTCCCAAAGTACTGGGATTACAAGCGTGCGCCACCACACCCGGCTGTTCGTTCCTTTCTCTCTGTGATTTATATCAGAGTCTGTCTCAGATGGAAAGCAGCTATAAGATTGGTCCATGGCCTTTGCAATGGAACAAAGCATGTTTGTCTCAATACCAGAGTGAGAAATAGGTTTATTTTGTGATCTTGTAATGATTAACAAAAATAAATTAAAAAGTAAGTTGTTTACGAGGTCTTTTTGGTGAAAACATTAAATTTTTTCTTAGCCGGGCGTGGTAGCGCATGCTTGTAATCCCAGTACTTGGGAGGCTGAGACAGGAGGTTTGCAGGTTCACGGCCAGCCTCAGCTACTTAGTGAGGTCCTCCGCAACTCAGTGAGACCCTCTTTCAAAATAAAGAATAAAAAATAGGGCTGGGGTGTAACTCGGAGGTAGAATGCCCCTGGGTTCAATCCCCAGTACCGCAAAAAAATTAAATAAATATTTTTTTTCTTTTTCTTTTTTTGGGGGAGGTATTGGGGATTGAACCCAGGGGCACCCTATCACTGAGCTACATCTACAATCATTTTTGTTTTTTATTTTGAAACAGGATCTCGCTAAATAGCCTAGGCTGGCCTTGAACTTGTGATCCCCCTGCCTCAGCCTCCTGAGTCACTGGGACTACAGGTGTGTGCCGCCACATTTGGCAAAAACTTTTAATTTTTAATAGGTCATAGGCTCACAGGGTACAAAGGGGAACAGTCAGTGAAGTACCTTCCACACTCCTGGAAGCAACTGTTACCGAATCCCAGTACCTGCCCCAATTTGCCAAATCAAATAATTGGGACAAGCCTTTGGGAAGAAGGAAAAAGAAATGTATTGATTTGCCAGCAAATCGGAGAAATCAGTGACCTTAAGCATTCAGGAACAAGCCCTGGCTTCTCTCCAACAAAGAATCAAGTCCCTTTTCAAAGTTAGCTTTTCAGGGTCATGCTGCTGTGTCATATCAGAACGGACACAATTTATATATAAGTCTTCCTTGAGTCAGTCCTTATTCAGATCCACAGGCCAGGGTCATGTTGGTGTACTTATCAGAAGGGACACAATTCAATTTGAGCCAGGTGTGGTGGTGCACTTTTGTAATCCCAGTACTTGGGAGGCTGAGACTGGAGGATCACAGGTTCATGGACAGCCTCAGCAACTTAGCGAGCTTTTCAGCAACCCTGTTTCCAAATAAGAAATAAAATCAGACTGGGGGTGTAGCTTGGAGGAAGAATGCCTCTGGGTTTAATCCCCAATACCAAAAAAAAAAAAAAAAAAGAAGGGACGCAATTCATATCTAAATCATCCGAGTCAGTTCTTACTCAGATCCATAGGTACCAGGGTCTCCTCCATCAGTAAATGGGTAAGAACATGTTATTCGTTATCGGGGGTAAAGGAAAGAGGGAGGACAAAGGAGGGAAAATGTCTTCTTTGAAACATGCTATCTGTTAGTTGCCAGGGTCGGAAGCAGGCCCTCTTTACACAACCATTGCCATCCATTTCATGTCATTTTTTTCCAAGATATTCTATGCATATGCAAATATGCCCATATTTTTCTTCTATTTTCAAACAAATGGTAGCATATTATAAACACAGTTCTGCTCCTTGCTTTTGCACCTAATATGTCTCAGATATTATTCCATATCAATATGTCAAAAAAGTGTTCTTGCTCATGGCTGTATAGTTGCATTGTTTGGCTGTACTATTATACACAGTGCTGCCAAGACAATCTTATAAATATATGGCAGTGGAATGCCTAGGTCAACAGATGCATGTGCAACTTGACTCGATGTTACCACACTCTCTCTACAGAGGCTGTAACAATCCACTCTCCCACTAGCAGTACATCATCATTATTTCTTCACACCCTCCCCAGTGAACCATATTATCTTTTTGATATTTACCATTCTAAGAAGTGAAAAGTGGATCCCAGTGCATCTCTTAATTTGCATCTCTCATTGAGTGAGACGGAAGAGCCACTGGTATTTCTTTTCTTGGAAACTATTATTTCAATTTGGGGTGTGTGTGTGTGTGTGTGTGTGTGTGTGTGTGTTACTGAGGATTGAACCTAGGAGAATTCTACCTCTAAGATACACTCTCAGCCCTATTTTAGTTTTTATTTGGAAACAGGATCTCACTAAAGTTATGGAGGGCCTCGCTAAGTAGCTGAGGCTGGCCATGAAGTTGTGATCCTCCTGTCTCAGCCTCCCAAATACTGGGATTACAGATGTGTGCCACCACACCCTGCCAATTCAGTTACTATTCTTTTTCTTATTGATTTGTAAGAGTTCTTTGTATAGTCAATAAATTAGTATGTGTTGCAAATATATTCCCCTGTTTTTTCATTTGTCTTGTCTTGTGTATGGTGGTTTATGTCATGAAGATTTCTTCTAGCTATATTTGCCTTTCTGATTTCTGGGTTTCCTTCTTACTAGAAAGATCTTACCACTCTAAAATTATTTTAGAATTTTGGTTCATCTTAGTACTTTTACAGTTTCATTTTTCACACTTATATTTTTAATCTATTAAAATTTTGGTGTAAAGAATAAGGTAAAATCAAGTTTACTTTTTCCCAACTGCTTACCTAGCTGTTAAAATTCTTTATTAAATAATCAATTTCCCCCACTGACTTGAAATGGCATTTTAATCATATCTACATGAGGCAGGGCAGAATACCTGGGGACAGAAAGGTTAAAAGAGACCATCTGGGCTAGGTGTGGTGGCACAAGCTTGTAATCCCAGTACTTGGGAGGCCAAACAGGAGGATTGCAGGCTTGCAGTCAGCCTCAGCAATTTATTGGGGTCCTCTGCAACTTAGTGAGACCCTGTTTCAGAATTAAAAAAATAAAATAGGGCTGGGGGTGTGGCTCAGGGGTAGAATGCTCCTGGGTTCAATCCCCAGTACCACCAAAACCAAAACAACAACAAAAGAACAAAAACAGTAAAGGATAATAAGATATAAAGATAACAATGACTAGGCAAGGACTATGGAAATAAAATGAAAACTTCAGCCCCTTCAGTGGGCTGTATTCTGAGGACAGGCTGTGTAAACAAGGATGGGGGAGGAGAGCAGACAAGTTGTTCCAAGAGATGAGAGCCCCCCAGCCCATGAGATAACCATTCAAATTAAGGATTGGAACTGGTCAAAAGACACTGGGTCCTCAACACCCAATTCTGACTAATCATAAAAGGGCAGTGGGGAACCTCAATAAGGTTAAAAGCTCACCTCCCAACAACTTCGATGATTATAGTCAGGAAGTCCAGCTTTAGAGTCCATTCACTTATTATGCAACACCCTTCCCTTGGCATGTGCATGGGTGTGTTGACTTCATTGAAATATAACATAAAGCACAGAAAAAAAATGTGCAAGTCAAAAGTATCTGACCTAATGGATTTTCACAGTGAATGCACCTGTGCCCTAGTGCCCCAATAAAAGAACAGAACATTATCAACCCCCCAGGACCTCCAGCCATCCCCTCCCAGCCACTGCCCCTTTCTCAGCCAAGGTGACCACTCTGATATCTCTTACCATTCCTCTGGGAGTTTTTTCCTTCTCCTTCTATTTCAATCACACTTATATTTCAAGCCTCATGGAGTCTGGTTTTTCTGTTTTTGTTGTCTGAGATAGGGTCTTGCTATGTTCTCTGTGCTGACCTCCAACTCCTGAGCTCAAGTGATCCTCCCACCTCTGCCTCCTGGGAGCTGGGATTACTAGTGGGTGCCGCTGTGCCCAGCTTTTATGAGGTCTGTTGCTAAAGTAAAAAATATTCTATCTTACAGGAATAGAGGTGGATTGGTTGAGGGAAACATTTCTAGAAAAGAGACATAATTGAGGGTGGGAGAGTTAGGGGGTCGTTACTCTGGTTTCCCTAAATTCTCTTTGCCAGTAAGTGTAAGGCTCTAATCTTCCCTCCAGCCCCTCCCCTCCAGGACTACATCTCCCAGAAGGCTGTGCTCTGACAGCTCTCGGATTTAAATAGGATTCTGGGCTCTGCTTAGAGGCAGGCTGTGGCTGAGTGCCCAGGTGTGAGAGGAGCAAGAAGCAGCTGAAGCAGCCAAGAGTCGGAGCTGGGGCTGAAGCTAGAGCAGCGGCAACTAAAGAAGTTGAAAAGATGCTGGTTCTCTTGGGACTGCTGACCTCCTTCCTTTCGCTTTTGTATATAACAGCTCCATCCATCAGGTTTGTCTCAATTTAATGGCCCATCACACTAGTTTACAACCCTCCTTTGGGAGCCCGTTCTCTTCTGCCGAAAGAAGAGACAGGGAAGGAGGCCACGGGAGAGAAAGTTAGGGCAGGGAAAGCAGGAAGAAAAAAGAGGATACCGGGGTGGAAAATGAGAAGGAAGGACCTGGGGTGTGTTTGTGGGGGGGCTGATTTGAATTCTGATGCCAGTAGATGATGGATGGCTCTGTTAAGTAACTCAGTGGTCAATGGAGGGGGCAGATGTCACTGTCACTCTAGTCCCTTGGGTTTCTCTGAAGAGCTCCCTTTCTTCTCTTGTCCCAGGTCAAGGTGGCCCTGCTGGGTTGTGTGAGTGTAGGGTTAAGTACCAGGCACTCTGGGAAGGAAACAAGTCCCCTTTCCTTTGATATTACCCTCAGTAAATGTTTTGGGATGGCCCTTTAGCTGTGGGACTTCTGTAGGTGTCCAATAAATGTGTGTTCTAAGTGGGGAATTTAAAAATTACTAATGACAGAGAAGGTTAAATGGGCCTGACATCTAGGCACATACCTATAATCCCAATACTTGGGAGGCTGAGACAGGAGGATTGCAGGTTTGAGGTCAGCCTCAGCAACTTAGTGAAACCCTGTTTCAAAATAAATAATAAAAAGGACTAGGGGTATAGCTCAGAGGTAATATGTCCATGGGTTCAATCCCCAGTAACACACGCACACACACATGCTCACGCGTACACACACACACACACACACACGTTATTCTAGATCCTAGCACAGAGACTTGTGTTCAAATTCTAGTTCTGCCGCTATGAGAAGTGACTTTAAGTTCTTTGGGACTTAGTGTTCTCTTCTGTCCTGTGGAAATAATACTGGAGTGGCTGAGAGGATTAAAATAAATTATGTATGGAAAGTACCTAGCATGGTGCCTGGTGGTCAGATGATGCTAAGGAAATATTTGTTCTGCCCCACCCCCACCCCGGTCTTCTTTTTTTTGAAACTCAAGAAGTCAGCAATGGAGGTTTTCTGTGTGTGTGACAATGGCCGGGATAGCATCCCGAATACATGGCAGAAAATCACTGAGCTGCATGCCACCCCCCGAGATACTGTTCACCAGTTACTCATGGAGATGCTTATGGGTGGCTCAGGGCTCAGGACCACTGATCCCATTACTGTTCATCACATCTGTGTCTTGAATGCAGGTCACAGGAGAAAGGTGACCCCAGGAACCTCTGGAGATAAGAGATCTCTGTTGTCTGACAAGGGATGCCTCCATTGGCGCTGGCTCAAGAGCACTTACTCTACCCAGGCAATATTGTAGCTTCTGGGCACGTGACCTTCCAACCTACACCTACCGACTGGACACTACCCTGCCCAGTAGAAAAACATCACATGCAGATTAGTTTTTTTCTGGTTGGCTTTATTTCATGCATCTCGGTGTGGGGCTGGGAGGGATGGTGTGTGATGTTCTTGTTTCCCTTGCGGACAGGAAATTCTTTGCTGGTGGAGTTTGTAGAACGAACACGCAGCTTCCGGGGAAGGTTGTGGTGATCACTGGTGCCAACACGGGCATCGGCAAGGAGACGGCCAGAGAGCTTGCTCGCAGAGGTGAGTCCTCCCTCTCGGCTCTCTGTAGGGCCATGCCTCCCGCCCTCCTCACTGGGACATTTCTTTATCTTTCTTCTTGGGCTTGGAGGCTCTGACAGGAATTCAAGGAACCTGGGACTCAAGTCCAACAGGACACTAACTTATTCTGTGTCTTCTAACGTACCTCCCTTCCTCCCTGTTCCTTCTCTATTATGTAAAGGAAGGAAACCAATGAGGTCCATGTAGAATATTGGTCAAGTTGGTTATTCTAATAGCAGCATTAACTAGTGGAGTATAAAACCAGGGTTCCCAGCCAGGGGTTAAGCTGACAGCAAGAAGACCCATCAGGACTGCTCTGAGAATCTGGAAGTGGTAAGATGGCCACTCCACGGCTCCAGGGGTGGCTTGGCTCTTTCTACCAGTTCCAAGCTCACTGATTATTCCTCCTTTTTAGTCTGGAATCTCAACACATTGCCTTTTTGTTTTGGCCCCAGGAGCCCGAGTCTACATTGCCTGCCGAGATACACTGAAGGGGGAGTCTGCTGCCAGTGAAATCCGAGCAGACACGAAGAACTCCCAGGTGCTGGTGCGGAAACTGGACCTATCTGACACCAAATCCATCCGAGCCTTTGCGGAGAGCTTTCTGGCAGGTGAGGCTGCAGAGGGTAGTGAAGCAGGCAGGGAGCCAAATATGGGAAGGCTGCTCCACCCTGGCCCATCTGTGGCCCTTACATCAGAACCATCATGATCCCACTGGGCAGGTTCTGCCACAGGAACCAGCAGGACAAGGAATTGGCAAGAGGATGGTGGGTGGACCAACTGGGCAGGATCCTTATCGACGTTTTGCTCCACAGCAGGATGTGGGAGGTGTGGGCTCCCTGTCTGGGCTTGCAGCTTGGCATCAAGGTGTGGCCCTGATGCCATGTTCTTCTTTTTTTTTTTGGTGGTACCGGGGACTGAACCCAGGGACATTCTACCTCCGAGCTACACCCCCAGGCCTATTTTTTATTTTTTCCTTTTTTTTGGCATGGGGAGTAACTTTTTTTTAATTTTTTTAATGTTTTTATTGGTGCATTGTAGTCTCACATCACAATAAGTATCAGTTTGGTGTTAACATACATGCACACAGCTCTTGGTGTCCCTCCCCCCCCGCCTCCCCCCCACATGTAGCACTGAGAATGATGTTGGTATAATCTCATATATACACATTGTTTATGACAGTAATTCCATAGATTCATTACTTTCTTACCCTTCCCCTTCCCTTGTACCCCTTCCCTTGCACCACTGAGGGTTCTCCATTGTCATTGGAGTCCCTTTCGTGTCCCCACTACTCCCTAAGTTGCACATATTAATGAAAACATATGACCCTTCTTTTTTTGTGATTGGCTAATCTCACTTAACATAATGTTCTTCAGATCTTTCCATTTTCTTGCAAATGCTGTTATTTTGTTCTTCTTTATTGCTGAGTAGAATTCCATCGTGTGTATTTCCCATAATTTTGTAATCCATTCATCTGTTGATGGACATCTAGGTTGGTTCCATAATTTGACCACTGTGAATTGTGCTGCTATGAACATGGGTATGCATATATTACTGTTGTTTTCTAGTTTCAATCCCTTTGGTATGATACCCAGTAGTCTTGAAACAGGGTCTCACTAAGTTGCGGAGGGCCTCACTAAGTAGCTGAGGCTGGCCTCAAACTTAGATCCTCTGCCTCCGGTCTCCGCCTTCCAAGTACTGGGATTACAAGCATGCGCAACCACGCCCGGCTCCATGTTCTTCTTTCATCCAAAAAATCAACCTTCTGTGGCCACAGGTACCAGATGAGTTTATGCCACTGCCAGAATTCTTCTGGGTCTTGGAAAATGACCAGCTTCTAGCAAGGACTATGGAATCCATGAGGGACAGGGACCAAGTCTGGCTTGCTTTACCACTGGATTCCCAAGGCCCAGCAGAGTGGGCCTAGCCTAGAGTCAGTAGTTAATACACACTTGCTGAATAAACGAATAAGTAGTGTCCAGAAAGTTATGAGCCACTAAAATTACAAACCTCCGAATACCATCAAGAAAGGTCTAAATGGGGGATAGTTATTGACTGTTGAGGCAATCCCTTGTCTTGGAAGCGGAATGAGTGATAACCTTGCTCCACCAAAGAGAGTTCATGGACAAAGGCAAGGGGCAAATACTCGGGACTGTGACAGGCAGCTGGTGGATTCCTTGCTAACCATAGGATCTCCTTGGTTGTGCTTGATAGAGGAAAAGCAGCTCCACATTCTGATCAACAATGCAGGAGTGATGATGTGTCCATATTCCAAGACAGCAGATGGCTTTGAAACCCACTTGGGGGTCAACCACCTTGGTAAGTATCCTTGGGTGACTACATGAGGCATATCCCACCTTGTTCTCTGTAGGAAGATGACCCCATAACAGTGCTGAGAATCTCAAGTGGTAGCCATAGATCCCAGGATTCCAGTAGGAATTCCACATTGCTTGTTTCCACTGTCCCTCTCCTAACTGGTCTAAAAAAGTGAGATCTTGCCGGGCGTGGTGGCACACGCTTGTAATCCCAGTACTTGGGAGGTGGAGACCGGAGGATCCGGGTTCGCGGCCAGCCTCAGCTCTCTCTCTCTCTCTCTCTCTCTCTCTCTCTCCCTGTCTCTCTCTCTACTTAGTGAGGCCTCCGCAACTTCGTGAGACCCGGTTTCAAAATAAAGAATAAAAAATAGGGCCGGGGGTGTAGCGCGGAGGTACTGCAAAAAAAAAAAAAAAGTGAGATCCTCCTCCTATACCATTCAGAGACCTCAAATTTCAGGGAGAAAAATGCCATTCTTGGATAGGTCAGGGGCAGTGCAGGCCTTGCCAGGCAAGACCAGGCCTGGGGGTCTGCAGGAATCCGGGTTTGGTTGGAGGAGTCACATCCACATGAGAGGCAAGCAAGTCAAGGACTGGTCCATGGGGACAGGCCACCCTTGAGGACTCGAGGTACAACACAGGCAGGGGTTCAGAGTTCAGGCTGATAGTTTTAGAGTGGAGATGATGGAACATGTTCTCTGATCCTAGGCAAATGTCATTTTCCCTGGCTATTCTATTTTTCCTTCTGTACATGAGTATACCTGGGTCCACAGTGGTGCAATCAGGGCCAGAGGGGAAGTTGGAATATAGTAGGTGGGCATTTTTTCTGATTGGGGTAAGACCATAGGTACAAAAAATATAGATTAAGTATTGTTGTATTATAGTCTAGCTCTGGCCCATGGTTTGGGGAATCCACTAACCCAAACCAATTGACCATTAGTGCTGAGTTATTCATGGCATCAAAATTTGTTCACTGCCAGAAAATAGTGAGCTAATGCTGTAGTCCTATCTTCAGCTCCCCACACCCTGAGCCTGGGCTGCCAATCTACCCTTCAGTTTCCCTGCTGGCTCTTTCCGCAGGCCACTTCCTTCTCACCCACCTGCTCCTGGAGCGGCTGAAGGAGTCTGCTCCGGCGCGGGTGGTGAACCTGTCATCACTGGCCCACTACATTGGCAAGATTCGCTTCCATGACCTCCAGGGTGAGAAGCGCTACTGCAGTGGTTTGGCCTATTGCCACAGCAAGCTGGCCAATGTGCTCTTCACTCGAGAGCTGGCCAAGAGGCTCCAAGGTGAGTCCCAAGAAAGGGGAAGGGTTAGAAGAATAAGCACAGAGTCCTTGGTCCAGATTAGAGGTTCACAGAAATGTCTGGCGCTAGGCTGTTAAACACACACATTTTCAGTAGGAGGTTTGTGTGCCAAGAATGGGGTCATAAACCGAACAGTCTTCGCCCTCCAAGGAGCTTAATGTTGAGTAGGTTTTAGGAATGGCACAGTTATATTTATGTCACATTTGATCTGTTATATCTCATTTTATTTTCACAATAACCTTTTACAACAGGCAGAGTGGGTATTATTATTAATATTTCATAGGTCAGAACTGAAGTTCAAGAAAATGTCTGACTCAAGATTATGTGGCAAATGAAGGATTCAGAAGTGGAATGTGAGCCGGGTGCCGTGGTGCACGCTTGTAATCCCAGTATTGGGGAGGCTGAGACAGGAGGATCGCAGGTTTGAGGACAGCCTCAGCCACATAGTGAGACTCTCAGCAACTTAGTGAGAACCTGTCTCAAAATAATAAATAAATAAATAAATAAATAAATAAATAAATAAATAAAAAGGGCTGGGGTGTAGCTCAGAGGTAGAATGCCCCTGGGTTCAATCCTGGGTTCAATTCAACTTAGTGAGACCCTCAGCAACTTAGAGAGACCATTTCAAAATAAAAAATAAAAAGGTCTGGGGATGTAGAGGTAGAATGCCCTTGGGTTCCATCCCCAGTACTAAGAAAGGAATGAAGGAATGAATGAAGGAAGGAAGGAAGGAAGGAAGGAAGGAAATAAAATAAAATAAATTAGTTGAGCCAGGATTCAAACCCAGGGGGTCTAGCTCCAGAGTCCATGTTCTTTACCTCTTTACCTAGGTCCAGCTAGGTCAGTTTGCATAATCCCTCTATGACACAGTTTCCTCAGCTGTAAGTGGACATCTTCATATTACCTACCAGACAAGCCTCTTTGTCTTCTTTCTTTTTTTTTAATATGTTTTTATTGGCGCGTTGTAGTCTCACATCACAATGAGTATCAGTTTGGTGTTAACATACATGCACACAGCTCTTGCTGTTCCTTCCCCCCGCCTACCCCCCCACATGTAGTTCTGAGAATGATGTTGGTATAATCTCATATGTACACGTTGTTTATGACAGTAATTCCATAGATTCACTTCTTTCTTGCCCTTCCCCTTCCCTTGTACCCCTTCCCTTGCACCACTGACGGTTCTCTGTTGTTACTGGAGTCCCTTTTGTGTCCCCACTACTCCCTAGGTTGTGCATATTAATGAAAACATATGTCCCTTCTTTTTTTGTGATTGGCTAATCTCACTTAACATAATGTTCTCCAGATCTTTCCATTTTCTTGAAAGAAGAATTCCATTGTGTGGATTACAAAATTATGGGAAAAACACACAATGGAATTCTTCTTTCTTTTTTAATTGGTGCACTGTAATTGTACATGATGAGATTCACAGTGATACATTTATATATCTACATAACATTATTTGGATCAGATAAGCCTCTTTGAGAACTAAATGATACACCAAGTGTTGTGTACATGTATTAATGTACCACTCTGAATCTTACCAGGATATATAATTACATTGCACCAATAAAAGTATATACAAAAGAACTAAGTGAGACACTGCAGGTAAAGCATGTAGTACAGCCCTTACACATAATAAATACTGAAAATAGTGGTCGCATTGGGCTATGTTGGGGGCAGGTTAATTTCCAGTGTTCTCCATCAATACCCCCTTAATCTACACAAAATTTGCTTGCCAGGCAAATGCATCTCAAAACTAGGCCCTACCCAACTACCATCCGACCAGATTGCTTTCCCTGAGTCCCTCCTATAGAAATAGTAAAGATACCCACTGTTAATAATTGATAATACTACTTATTACATTTTTTTTTGCAATACTGGGGATTGAACCCAGGGGCATTCTACCTCTGAGCCACACCCCCAGCCCTATTTTTTATTCTTTATTTGGAAACAGGGTCTCACTAAATTGCGGAGGCCACAAACCCAGATCTTCCTGTCTCAGCCTCCCAAGTACTGGGATTACAGGTGTGTGCCACTACACCCGGCTTTACTTATTACATTTTGGGAGGGAGCACTGGGGATTGAGCCCAGGGGCACTCTACCTCTGAGCTACATCCCAACCCTTTTGTGTGTGTGTGTATGTGTGTGTGTGTGTGTGTATGTGTGTGTGTGTGAGTGGTGCTGGGAATGGAACCCAGGGGGCTTCTATCTCTGAGGTACACCCCCAGACCTATTTCATTTTTTATTTTGAAACAGGGTCACACTAAGTTGTGGAGGGTCTTTCTACGTTGCTGAGGCTGGCAGCGAATCTGCGATCCTTCTGTCTCAGCCTCCCGAGTACTGGGATTACAGGCATGTGCCACCACGCCTGGCTTGAGATCAATCCTATACTGGGCAGATTCTGCCAGGCAAACAGTGGTACCTCTGAAACCTGGGGGTGGGTTTCCCGAGTTCTTTCTAATCACTTGTGTGTTTTGCTGCATGATGAGCTGTTTTCCTGGGCACAGAGCGTGTCCCTGGTCTCATCGTGCCCTCTCTGTTCTAGGCACAGGGGTCACCACCTACGTGGTGCACCCGGGCATTGTCAGCTCTGATCTGGTCCGGCACTCCTTCCTGCTGTGCCTGTTCTGGAGGCTCTTCTCTCCCTTCGTCAAGTCAACGCGGCAGGGGGCACAGACCAGCCTGCACTGCGCCCTGGCCGAGGGCCTGGAGCCCCTGAGTGGCAAGTATTTCAGGTGTGTGGTGCCTGTTCCTGTGAGACACAGGGGTCCCTGGGCTTCCTGCCCACCGGAGCCCCGGGGTTTGTGTCTGATGATGGATTGCAGGTTTGGGTCAGACCCGTAAACCAATTGCTGTGGCTTTTCTAAGGAAACTCATATTAGAAACTTATGTTAGAAAGGATTGCTTTTATGGTTCTATTTTGTGTACCACATTTCCATGTAAACTTTGTAGCTTTCTGAAAGCTGTTAAAGACTGTCCCTGTTGTTTATGCCATGAAAGGAACATAAGTAGGCCCCTCTGATTCCTTTTTCTCATCTTTTAAGCTCTTGGCTGATTTGATTCATGAATTCTTTGATACCATCTGGCACAAAGTGCTGGAAGGAGGTCATGTTTCCCCAGTGGGAACTCTGTCTCCTAAATACTGTCAAGATTGGCATTATCTGTTGGAATATAGAAATAGAAATTTCAGGACTGAATCTTACCATAAACTTAATGTGCAACAGGAATTTGGGAATGAAGGGAAGCCCAGGATTAAATCTCCTTCCCATTCCATGACTTAATCCAGCCCAGCCTGCTCTGCAGTCCCACTCTTTGAAGGCTACTGATCAATGCACCTGATCAGTGCTTAAGTGAAGCACTGGAAATAACTTCAGTGTCCAACAATAGGGGAATGGATAAATAATAGTAGCTAATGTTGTTTGATGTCTTATAATGTACTTGGCATACTTCTAAGTGTTTCATGTGTATTAATTCATATAATCATCATAACTCTTGATAGGTAGGTAATATTATTATCCCCATTTTACAGATGAAACTGAGGCACAGGATAATTAAGAAACTTGCTCAGGTTCATAGAGTTTGTAAGTGGTAGATCTGGGGTCTATACCCAGGCAGTCTGACTCCAGAACTGTGCTATTCACTAGCCCCATTTGGCCACCGAACACTTGGGACAGGGCTAGTCCAAATGGAGATGTGCTTATATGTAAAATGCACTACAGATTTTGAAGATATAGTATGAAAAAAGAAATGAAAATATCTCATTAATAATTTTTATATTGGTTGCATACTGAAATTATTTGCCTATGTTGAGTTAAATAAGATATATTACCAGAATTAATTTAACTCATTTCTTCTTTTCAAATGTGGCTACTAAAAAATTTAAATTACGAGCCAGGTGTGATGGCGCACGCTTGTAATCCTAGTACTTGGGAGGCTGAGACAGGAGGATCCGGGTTTGCGGCCAGCCTCAGCTACTTAGTGAGGCCCTCCACAACTTAGTGAGACCCTGTTTCAAAATAAAGAATAAAAAATAGGGCTGGGGGTGGAGCTTGGAGGTAGAATGCCCCTGGGTTCAATCCTGAGTACCGCTAAAAAAAATTTTTGAATTACATGTGTGGCTCACATTTGTGGTTTGCATCATTATGTGTGTGTGAGTGAGTGTAGAACTGGGGGTTGAACTGGGGAGCGGGGGTCCTACCTCTGAGCTACTCCCCAAGCCCTATTTTATTTTTTATTTTGAAACAATGTCTTCCTCAATTGCTGAGGCTGGCCTCGAACCTAAGCCCCTCTTGTCTGGGATTATAGCTGTGCGTTACCACACCCAGTTTGCATTATATTTCTATTGGACAAATCTATTCTACAGTTTGAGTGCGTGGCACTACCTTAAAGATGTGACAGAATATTATAGAGACACTAAATGTATTTTCAAGTAATAGGAAAACATTGGTAATATAATGTTGTGAGGAAAAGACTATAATACAATACTATATAAGTATTCATCATAAATTCATAGAGAACAGTTTGGAAGGGTACCCAGCCACTGGGTAGTAGTACTTACTTCTAGGAAGTTTGAGGGCACATCAAGCAGAGTGCAAAGGAGGATTTTAACTGTTTATTTTAGGTATTTCTTCATTATTTAAAAAATTTTAGAACATCATTTATTTATTTATTTATTTATTTATTTATTTTTGTTTATTTTTTTGTGGTACCGGGGATTGAACCCAGGGGTGTTCTACCTCCGAGCTACACCTCCGGCCCTATTTTTTATTCTTTATTTTGAAACCGGGTCTCACAAAGTTGCGGAGGGCCTCACTAAGTAGCTGAGGCTGGCCGCAAACCCAGATCCTCTGGTCTCAGCCTCCCAAGTACTGGGATTACAAGCATGCACCACCACGCCCGGCTTATTTTTTTAATTGAATATATATATATATATATTTATATATATATATATATATTTTTTTTGCGGTACCGGCAATTGAACGCAGGGGCGTTCTACCTCCGCGCTACGCCCCCGCCCTATTTTTTATACTTTATTTTGAAACCAGGTCTCACGAAGTTGCGGAGGGCCTCACTAAGGAGAGAGAGAGAGACCGAGAGACAGGGAGAGAGAGAGCAAGAGAGCTGAGGCTGGCCGCGAACCCGGATCCTCCAGTCTCCGCCTCCCAAAGTACTGGGATTACAAGCGTGCGCCACCACGCCCGGCTAATTGAATATATTTTTAATTTATTATTTTTTTGTGGTACTGGCAATGGGACCCAAGAGGCATTCTACCTCTGAGCTACACCCCCAGCCCTATTTTATTTTTATTTTTGAAACAGGGTCTCACTAGGTTGTTGAGAGTCTCACTGCTTGCTGAGGCTGTCCTTGAACCTGCGATCCTCCTGTCTTAGCCTCCCAAGTACTGAGATTACAGGCATGTGCCACCATGCCTGGCTTAATTGAATATATTGTAATAAGAGAAAGATATCCCCCCTAAACTAAATATAGCATGAACACAATTTTATATAAAAGGACAAAATATCTATTTATACATGAAAAAGCAAACAAGACTATAAGGAAAATTAGCAAAATGATAGGCTTTTCTTCTTTTATCAGTACTATATTTTCCAAAGGACATACAGGACTTTCATAATTAACAAAAATACCATTAAAAAGCCAGTCATGGTGACACACACCTGTATTCCCAGCTATTTGGGAGGCTGAGGCAGGAGGATCATAGAGAAGTTCTAGGGCAACCTGGGGTATTTAGCAAGATCCTGTCTCAAAGTAAAAATATAAAGGGCTGGGGGTTTAGCTCAGTGGTAGAGTGCTTGCCTAGATTGTGTGAAGCCCTAGGTTCAATCCCAAGACTGCAAAACCTCCAAACCAAATCAAACCAATTTATGCCCCTGGGTTCAAAACACCTCCCTACCACTGTGAGAACTATATTCTTCCCTACCCCATTAACCCCTAGTCCCCAGGACCCCCTGCTCACTCTATCAAAACAGGGGTGCTTAGTCTAGGGCTCATGAGGTAGGAATGAATGAGTCCATGGATAGAATTCAACAGGTCTGTGAACTTGAATAAGAAAATAATTTAATCTTCAATTTCACAAACTTTCAACTGGAATTTAGCATTCCCTTCAATTATGAATGTAGGCAGTGAACCACAGCACTAGTAGTGATGTCTGTGACTTTGTCACCAATAAAATGACAAATACCTTCACACCACATTGCAGTTGGTGCAGGTCTCTCACAGTGCCGCGCCGCTCACCACTACTGGAAAGTCCACCGGCCTTAGTCCTGTGACTGGATCTTAATAGAATACATTAGTAAAAGCCGGTCCTGGTGGCGCATGCCTGTAATCCTAGTACTTGAAAGGCTGAGAGGGGAGGATTGTAAGTTTGAGACCAGCCTCAGCAACTTAGTGAGGCCCTCTGCAACTTAGTGAGACCCTGTTTCAAAATAAAACATAGAAATAGGGCTGGGGAATGTATCTCAGAGGTAAAATGCCCCTGGGTTCAATCCCCAGTTCAATCCCCGGTACCAAAAAAAAAAAAGGAATACATTCATACATTCATAAAGAAGCCTATGCCATAATATTTATTTATTTATTTATTTATTTATTTATTTATTTATTTATTTATTTTGCAGCACTAGTGATTGACCCTGTGGCTCTCTACCACTCAGCTAAATCCCCAGCCTCCTTCATTTTTTATTTTGAGACAGGGTCTTGCTAAATTTCCCAGGCTGGCCTCAAACTTGTGATCCTATGGCCTCAGCCTCCTGAGTAGCTGGGATTAGAGGTGTGTAGGTTCTAGGCCAGCCTCAGCAATATAGTGAGGCCCTGTTTCAAAATAAATAAAATAAAATAAAAAGTAGGGCTAGAGGTATAGCTCAGAGGTAGAATGCTCCTGAGTTCAATCCCCGGTACCCCCCAAATTTTTAAATGCATTTCTTTTTGTGTGTGTGTGGTACCGGGGATTGAACCCAGGGCATTCTACCTCTGAGCTACACCCCCAGCTCTATTTTTTATCCTTTATTTTGAAACCGGGTCTCACGAAGTTGCAGAGGGCCTCACTAAGTAGCTGAGGCTGGCCGCGAACCCAGATCCTTTGGTCTCCGCCTCCCAAGTACTGGGATTACAAGCATGCGCCACCACGCCCGGCTTAAATGCATTTCAATATAGTTTCTCTGAATCTAGTATATTATGTTTCATACATTTAAAACTACATTCTGAGGAAGAGACCCCAAGCATTCCCAGACTGCCAGTGCTCACTGCTGATATTCGTCTCCTGTCTCTGCCCTCCAGTGACTGCAAGAAGACCTGGGTGTCTCCGCGGGCTCTAAACAAGAAAACAGCTGAGCGCCTGTGGAATGTCAGCTGTGAGCTTCTAGGAATCCAGTGGGAGTAGCTGGTGGAGGAGCTGTGGCTTTATCAGGCCAATCCATGCCATAATGAATAGGGACCAAAGAGAAGTCCAATCCTACAGGATTGTCCCCCTGGCTGGCTGCTGCTGCTACAAATCCTGCCTCCTCCGATCCTCCTGACCTTCTGGAAACCTCTACACACCCAACCCTCTTGCGAGGTTGGCTCATGGCATAAGGCATTCACACCTACGGACCACTCTTCACAAAGATTTGGAGAGTCCACAACCCTCTGGGGCAAGAGGATGGGCAGATCCCAGGCTGGGCATGGGGTGGCGGAAGAGCCTAGGAAGTTGGTTGATTGTCACACCAACACCAGAAACGGCAGCCTGTGCGCTCAGCTGAGGTGCCAGGAGCACCAGCCCGCCATATTTCCAGGGACTAGGGCCTCAAACTCTTGACTGACTTCTTTCCTCTTTGAGATGCCAGTCATAACCCTGGGGTCTGGACCAACTCAGGAAGAGTGCAGCTGAGCTTGGCCAAATTCGATTTCTTTGATTAAGCATCCTGGAGCCACTGTGTGAGGCTGGGCCTTCCCATTTCCATCATGCCGATGGTTTCTTTTTATAGAGTTCCCTTTACCTCAAATTTTAGATAAAATAAAGATTTGCATTCATTTCATTGCCTTATTTATTTTCTCGGGGAGAAATGGGGCAGAGAGGGGAAAGCTGCCTACTAGTTTAGTGAGTAGTACCTCACCCTCCCCCACCATAACTTTCTTAGAATATTGCATCTTGGTGCAAAATAAGATGGCCCAGGGTATTTTCTCAAGTTTTTTCCAGTACTAACATTTTATTATCTGAGCAGTGTAAGGAGCGGCTTAAAATACAGAGCTGCAGCGGGACATGGTGGTGCATGCCTGCAATCCTAGTACTCTGGAGGCTGAGGAGGATCGCAGGTTTGCAGCTAGCTTCAACAATTTATCGAGGCCCTCAGCAACTTAATGAGACCCTGTTTCAAAATAAAAAAATAAAAAGGGCTAGTGGTGTAGCTTGGATATAAAATGTCTCTGGGTTCAATCCCCAGTACCAAATAAATAAAATACATACATACATACATAGTTTTAATTTGACACAGTTGAGGAAAAGCCAAGGCCTGATAATTCCTCTCACTAGATTCATGGCTCTCCTTCTTTCTGGCCTCCCTGTTCTACACCGGCCCAGCTTCCTACTCTGCTTCCCCTTTGAGCTAACAGTGCTTCCCTCCGCAGCCTCGGCTTCCTCACTGCTCATCACTGGTCGATCTAAGCTTACTGTTTTACTAGAAGTTCTCACCTATCCTGGCCCAGGTGACTTGACTCAAACAACTTGGGTCACTAAGAAGAGGTGCCTAATTTTTCAGTGGATTGACCCAAGAAACACTTATTGTCTCTAGTTTTAAAGCATCCTAAGGGTGTCTGGTGACAAAATGCTTTTTTCTTCATGGCAAGTAATCTTTAAAAACAAAACAAAAAGTTTTTTTTTTTTTTTTGCGGTACCAGGGATTGAACCCAAGTGAGTTCTACCTCCGAGCTATACCCCCGGTCCTATTTTTTATACTTTATTTTGAAACTGGGTCTCACTAAGTTGCAGAGGGCCTCACTAAGTAGCTGAGGCTGGCCGCGAACCCGGATCCTTCGGTCTCCGCCTCCCAAGTACTGGGATTACAAGCGTGTGCCACCACGCCGGCTTCAAAAAGTGGTTTTTAAAATTTATTTATTAGCCGGGCATGGTGGCACACGCTTGTAATCCCAGTACTTTGGGAGGCGGAGACAGGAGGATCCAGGTTCGCGGCCAGCCTCAGCTCTCTTTCTCCCTCTCTTTCTCTCTCTCTCTCTCTCTCTCTCTCTCTTTCTTTCTCTACTTAGTGAGGCCCTCTGCAACTTCGTGAGACCCGGTTTCAAAATAAAGTATAAAAAAAAATAGGGCCGGGGAGATCGGAAGAGC
>PVJS01039403.1:0-18916 GCA_004027185.1 Glis glis
AGACAGGAGGATCACAGGTTCAAGGCCAGCCTCAGCAACTTAGTGAGACCCTGTTTCAAAGTGAAAAATAAAATAGGACAGAGGTGCCAGAGGTAGAATGCCTCTGTGTTCAATTCCCAGTAAACACACACACACACACACACACACACACACACACACACACATACACACACACACTTAATTGTATTTGCTAAAATGCAGTCAACTGTTACCCTGTGGATAGACCCACCTTGCATCTATTTATAATTCTACTTCAAATTTCTGTGTGTGTGTGTGTGTGTGTGTGTGTGTGTGTGTGTGTTTGTGTGTATCTTGGTATTCTCCTATAATAGAGTTGTAATATTTTACTGTTTTCCTTAATAAATGATGAGTTAAGTAAAAATCTGTGACACATGATCATTTAATATTTGTATCATTTTATCCTTAAAATTATGTCAGCTATGCAGTTTCTACTAAAACATGGAAAAGAACTTATGCTGCCCTATCATTATTGTCATAAGCCAAAGAACACTTAAAATTTTCAATAATATGGTAAATTATCATGAAATCACACACACAAGATTACAACTATGTCTACCTGAAATCAAACATCTGGACGAAACATGAACATTTCAGGCAGCCAAAATTCATAGGGTTGGCTCTCAGTAGGTGAAATATCTCAATTTTGTGAATTGATTAATTTCTATCTGCCTCTGCTATCTTAGCTTCATTCAGACACAGCTTTTTTCCCGTCCCTAAACTTTTCTTATCATTATATAAACAGTCTAACCTGTGTGTAGAATTTATATTTATTTATTTTCTACCTTGCTCCATCGCTCCACAGAGTGTACATGGTTATAGATTCTATTTTTACTTATTTATTATTTAAACTATTGTTTGAAGCCACCATTAAAGAACAAAGGAAAAGAAAGGCTAGTTTGTATTTAGGGTAGCTAAGAAGTAATTTTATTCTGGTTTTTGATCAGGCAGTTAAAGAAAGACCATTCTTTTTATTTTCATATAACTGTGGATCCTCCTTACATGAAAGCTGTTTCTGCTAAATATTTCACAAAACAATACATGGACAAAAAAAAAAAACCAAACAAACAAAGGTACCTGTACATTTTGAATTCAGTGCCACACTCTTGCTAAGAGAAATAAAAGGGGAAAAAATCCCAAACCTTGAAGACTTATGACATGCTTTAAAAAGTACCTAGATACAGCTCACAAATTCAAGATCATGACAAGGGAGAAAGGTAATAGAGCCAAAAATATACCTGGACCAGAAAGTACAATGTAGTATTCACTTTCGTTCCTGGAATAGTGATTCTAAGTAGTGAAAGTCAAATTGTGAAATTGATGACTTTAATTTTTATTTTCTATTACAGATTTGCCACCTGGTAACTCTTGCAACAAGGGGGAAAAGCCCAAAGGGTGCAGAAAGAACTAGTGCAGTGGGTTGTCCCAGTTATATTCAGTTCCAGTTTATATTCAGTCTTGTCAATTTGACCTTCACAGGTCTGTAATTACTGTAATCACAGCCTGCCGAATGTGCTAACAATCAAAGCATCCCAATTTGAACAGTTCAACAATAGCCTTTTTAATAGGGGTACAACCATGCCAGAAAGATTGGCTGCTTTACTTCCAGCCTTTGCTGAAGACACTGGATAATGGGGGAACAGATATCAAACATTTCACCTTTAAAATAAAATATATGCTGTGCAGAGAGTGAGTAACTCCAGCTGTTACTGAAAGCACCACTGCATGGCGAGGGATGCTTCCATCCCTCTATGTCTCCCATTCATCCTAATGTTGCCTGATGATGTGGCAAAGTATAATTCACTTTTAAGACCTTTACTCTGAACACCCAATAGTGCCCATGACGTTTTCAAAGGTCAAAAAGGTTTTAGCAAAACAGGTATATGTGACATAGTCCAAAATGTATTGCTGATGTTAGGAACTTTCCCCTCTCTGAGTTAGAGGGAGAACCTATCGATTTACAAGCATGCATAATATCTTTTTTTTATTGTTGTTGTTTCTTTCTACCACTTGTGGCAGGTTTACTCTGAATTATCTATGATATCCTTCTCAATATCCTCTGGACAAAAATAGACATTTAAACGATTCTGGAT
The DNA here is from genome assembly GCA_004027185.1 of Glis glis. Taxonomy (NCBI): domain Eukaryota; kingdom Metazoa; phylum Chordata; class Mammalia; order Rodentia; family Gliridae; genus Glis; species Glis glis. The sequence goes on from PVJS01039403.1 coordinate 2,112, forward strand.
AAGATCAATAGAATAGTTTGGGGTCATGAAGCAGAGTTTGTGTATCATGTTTTGTTATTTTTATATGCTAAATGATTTTATATGAATTACAATCTATAAACATATACAATTCTAGAATGTCGAGTTCAAAGGAAGTTAGAAAACATTTAGCCCATATTTTAATTTTTTTCTTTTCTGCCAAAAGATACTTTTAACAAATCAAACCAGTATAGATAAACAGATAAAAACAAAGCTTCTCTGATCCTTGATGTCCAGAATCCCACCTGCTCAGTATCTCTTTCATCTATATCTATGGCCCCAGAATAACAGAACTCTGAAGCTCTATGGAACATATTTTGAAAACCTGTGATTTAATCCAAGTTTCCACTGCCTGGAGAGAGAAAGTGACTTAGCCAAGGTCATTCTTAACTCCTGGAATTCTGTTTCTCTGACCAGCTGAGTCAACCAGAAATAAACACTAAAAATATTTTGACAAGAATTTATTTGCAAATCCAAAACATTTCCACAGTTTTAACCTGGCTATTCTGCTTCAACAGAAAATCAAGAACTTTCTCAATGTCTTTAGTTCTACTGACAGCAAGACTAGCCAAATCAGTAGTGCGGGCTAGCACCCACCTTCCTGAACCAGCCTTGTTAAGAAAGGGCTCTGGATGCTTATAGGATTGATGCACTAAAAATGAGAGCTAGTTTTCACTTAAGGTATGTAGTATATATTCACTGTGCGACACATATCCAGTTTGAAAAATTACCCCCTTCCCAAATCTCCCTGCCAGAGTGCAGTTTGTGGTGGGCAAATGAGAAAATGGCAAACTTTGTATCTCCACTGTCTTTTATCCGAGAGCACGGACAATTACCCTGAGTGTTTGGACAGCTCAGATGTTTTTGTTAAACAATCTCACAAGCACTGTAGAAACCGATCAGAGAGTGAATTCACTAGAGATCCTTACACTGTTGCTAGGATTTGATCCTTATTTACTATTAAGGAAGATAATGGTTGGGATGTACTTGAAAATTAAGGCTCTATGTTGGACCACTTCTGAGTCCAAAAGAGCCGTTAAACTGGGAGCAGGTAAAGTACAACTGTAAGACATCAGAACCAAGAGACAGGCATAGTAAAGAAGAACTAATGTTTATTAAGCAGTCACCACGCAACAAACACTCACCCTGCTGGGTCTTCCTTTTACACACTTTGTGAATACTTATAGTAACCCAGTATGAGAACCAGGATTATAGTTCTATGACCCATAGACATCAGGATCACAGACCTGCAGGTCTCTGGGCCATAGGTCTTCTGGCAACTCACCACAGGGTTACTTCACAAAATCTCAATTGTGAGAAGTTGAGTAATGTTAGTGATTTTGTGATTCACAATTCACAGTCTATAAAGGGAAATAAAGTTCACAAGACAGCCTTGTGTCTTAACAATGCAGCAATTTAATTGAAGACAAGAGAACATGCTACTTTAAGACTTTAAGACCCCAGCATGCAAGTACACTATTAAATAAGTTGCTACCATTCAACCTTTGAGGACTAAGCAGAACATGCAATTTGTGGCATTTTTTTTTTTTTGTGGTACCGGGGATTGAACCCAGGGGCATTTTACCTCCGAGCTACACCCCCGGCCCTATTTTTTTCATATACTTTATTTTGAAACTGGGTCTCACGAAGTTGCAGAGGGCCTCACTAAGTAGCTGAGGCTGGCCGCGAACCCAGATCTTCCGGTCTCTGCCTCCCAAGTACTGGGATTACAAGCGTGCGCCACCGCGCCCGGCTGCATTTGTTTTTCTGTAATGGGAATGAATAAAAACTTTAGTGTTTCTATACTGTAACTGAAAGAGTACCCCAAATGTCAAATTATATTATTTATTCTGAGTAAAAAACAAACTTCAACTATCAGATAAATTTTCAATATATATCTAGTATCTAATGAATCCAAAAGGAGAAAATATTTATGATCATTGTAAGAGATGTTCCACTTCTAACATTCTAATATCCTAGTGTCCCTATATTAATCACTACTTAGAACTGCCTGTATATCTCTGTTTTCTCAAAGTGGTGAATAAGTAGCTTATAGGAATGAGGAAAACTGATGTATAGAGAAGGAAATTTTAAATACAAAGCAGTTTCACTAATAAAATGTTCAGGCAGTCTAGAGTAATTTGGGTACTTGGTGAATCATTGCTTAGCAATTCATGAACACTGTGGGTGCTTGGAATTCAATTCCATTGTCCTTTATCTGAATTGCTTTGAAAAAAGGTCACATGAGAAGGAAAGGAAGTTTTGACTTTCACATGCCTGTTATTGCTAAGGAAACCACTTCCTCAGTATTCACAGATTCAGCATGTCTCTAGTTTTGACTTCCATACAAATTACATCTTGGTACTGCATTAAGAAACAAACAAGGGTGGAGAATATTTTAAAAACTGTACTCAACTTTGACATGTTCATAGAACAAAAAGAGGGGACTCTTCGGATGCACTTTTCTTTCTGAGTTCTCTAGGTATGCCTGGATGGAGTCTCTAAGACCTAACAGGATGTCTGAGATTGGAGGGAAGTGGCTTGGGATCTGCCAGTAAACAAATGAGAAGCTAATGGAGCTTTGTTGTACTTTCTGATTGGCAGTGGCTCTGAACTATCTCCAGCAAAGAAACAGGAGATGAATTATCATGTTCTAGGACTGAGTGTTCCTTTTCAAGTCAAACTGCAATAAGAAATAAAAATGGTTAGGCATCCAGTGTGTAGATTATATAACTCATCTCCTCTGTTTTTGTTTTGTTTTGTGTCTTTTTAAGGGAAAAGTGAAGAAACCCAAGGGATATTTTAGAGTGACTGGGTATATCATTGGGCCATATTACACATAATGCCGAACACTGAAGTGATTATTTTTTCAAGTGGATTTTTACTATTTTATGGTTTCTTTGGTTTCATTTATATTCCTTCTATTTTTGACAAAAATAGAAAGGTCTTGGGTAAACAACCTCTTTATCCATTGTTGAGAGCCGACATTTTCAATTCTTCCTCTGCCAAGAATAATGAGTAGGATCAAAATCGCAATTCTGAGATGTCTGGAGTCTATCTGTTCAAGTAGCCTGGCTCTCTGCTGCCATTAGGATTGATGGTTCATCTCTGCCTTTTTGTTTTCAGATTTGTTCATGAATCTGAGGTTCACAACAAAACTGCACTGCTATTAAGAGTAATCTGCAAACAATGACTCTATACTGGACTTAGAAGAATGCTCATTTGATATTGCATGGTGGTAACTATAAAAGAGGCAACTCTTAGTTACAATAAAGCTGAAGGCTTAGCGTTGCTGGGCTTTTGAGAAATTTTATATCAATGAGCAATAGGGTTAATATCAATTGGTCAACATAAACATTTAAAATGCATTGCTTATGAAATCACAGATCAAACTTTTTTTCAGTATACAAGAAAAGGATTTAGTTGAGATTGATAGAGGAAATACAGATATTTACTAATTTATTGATGATCATTTATGCATATCCCCAGAAACTGTGCTAACGCACTCTATTTCTGGGTTGACACTTAAAAATAATTGCAAACCCTATAGTGTCTTTGGCTTCAATAAGAACTTGAATGGTGGCGATGGTGATAAAAATAAAAATATAAATCTTTCACTTATATTAAAAATTTACTAAGTACTAATCACAGGTCAGGCATCGTATATATGTTATCTCATCTAATTCTCTCAACAACCCTTTGAGATTAGTACTATTATTATCCCTTATCTTCATAGGATATTTAGAGAGGTAAGTAAATGCTTACATTCACTCATCAAGTAAGCATCAGGGTTATGATTAAAAACTAGTGATTTTTTTTTCTTCCAAGATTTGGAGCTCTTAACCACTAGGTATCTGCAGAGAGAAAGCCTTTGACATAGACTGATTTGAAATATCAAGAGTCTAAAGGAAGGAAAGAACCCACCTCTTCCTTCCACAGCATGTGCATATATATAGATAGTTTGTGCATGATTCTTTTAAATTTCAAGAGGCAGATACTACAGGCCTCTGGGTAGGGAGGGGACCAGCTCCAGCATTAAGGTATATTTGTGCCCCAGACTAGAAGAAAGTAGAGTCTTGGCCTGGCTATTTGAGTAGTGGATATCCTAAGATAACAGTGACTCTCACCTTCCCATTATTCCTGCCTCCTGGAGACAGCCAAGGAGTTTAAAAGGATCCTGTGGTGGACAACACATTGAAGAAAAGCTTTGTCTTATTAAACTGGAGAATCAGATTTCACACCATTCCCTATCTCTGTTCCCTTCAGTAAAATTATATTTAATGTTCATGATATTTCAAAGATATGCTCCCAAGAAGGCTCATGTGGCCATGTTGGGTTGGATCATTAAAGGAAAATCAGGATTTTTTCCTCCCTTCTCACTCTTTGTGCTAAAGGGTAAGATTTTGCCAAGGTGAGGGATGAATCAGGGGGGCTGGGAAGGTGGGACTGAAGCTTCTAGGCCAGATCACCGTATTCCACGAGCAGATCCTCCTTCCTGGTGTTTGTTTTCTTCTTGTCTGTGTCCTTTGTTTTTTTTGGTGGTATTGAACCCAGAGGCATTCTACCTCTGAGCTTGAGCTTCCTTCTTTCTTTCTCTCTCTCTCTCTCTCTCCTTCCTTCCTTCCTTCCTTCCTTCCTTCCTTCCTTCCTTCCTTCTTTCTTTCTTTCTCTCTCTCTCTCTCTCTCTCTCTCTCTCTTTCTGTAATGGAGGTTAAACTCATGGGCATTCTACCCTTGAGCTACATTCCCAGACCGTTCTTATTTTTTTTTTATTTATTTGGTACTGGGCATTAGACCCAAGGGCAGTCTACCTCCAAGCTACACCCCTAGTTATTTTTATTTTTTTTTAATTTGAAACAGGGTTTTTCTAGGTTGCTGAGAGTCTCACTACATTGCTGAGGCTGTCCTTGAACTTGTGATTCTTCAAGTCTCAGTCTCTCAAGTACTGGAATTGCAGGTGTGCACTACCATGCCCGACCCTACAGTGTCCTAAAAATATTTCCCTTACTAGCTCTTAAGGCTTCTACCTTCACGGCATAGTTTACCTCTGCTTTTGTTTTATTGGGCAAAATGAGTCATGCCACCATTTCATTCAATTGGGTGGGGAAATTCAAGGAGAACCCGGCCAGTACTAATGTCTACAGCTGGCCATCTCTCTGGCTAGCACACATTCAGTTCTTTTTTCTCCCTACCCAGTATGCACACCCATTACCTCCCTTAGGTAGAAAACACTGAAGTGCCATCCAGTGACACCCACATGTAGGTCCATGTGTTCCTTCATGACACAGAGGACTATGAGCTATCAAGACAAGTTACTTGTTCCCTATAAACCTGAAAAACAATGGCAAAGCAAAAATAACATAACTAGATACTTTCAGAAATGGAAAGAAAGGGTGATTCAAAGTAATCATGGATTCATAGAAAAGTAAGAACCTGTTGGGTAGATGTGATGGTGCTTGTGTTATGGGAAATAGTGCTTGATTGGGTCCAAATTCCTGAGCCTAAGAGCAATGAGCAGCTTCCCAACTTTTGCCAACAGAAGACTGGGGGCCCCAGGCTCATTTAAAGTCTCAGTCACTTCTTCAGTCAAGGATTACTCCCGCTTTGCTAGTATATCTTTCTTAAAGATGTACTAAGTTCTCCGTTGGTTACTGTCAGTTTGCCCCATCAAATGACATTCCCTTTTCCACCATATTCTATCAACCCCAGGGCTGACCTCTCTGGACTGCATTGGCCTGGCTTCCTTAACCACTGGATTTTGGTTGATTTAGTGAATGGGAGGCAGAGCTGGGAAAGTGGAGGGAGGATTTAAGAGAGAGAGGTTAGATTATTGTGCCTCTCCTGAAACTCCCCTCTCAAGCTCGCCACAACCTGCACCATGACCTTGCTCTGTGCTCCAGAGGGCTCGATTCCACAGATCCAGACTTCCCCAGCATCCTGCAACTCAGTGCTGTCCCTTTGTCCTCTAGGTCTGGGGAGGCAAAGTCCTCCTATTGCTGCTCATTCCTGAGTGCCTCATATCTCTAATTGGTACCTTAACTCTGACACGCTTCTGTAAAGTGCCTCTTTATTAAATTCTCTTCAGTTAAATAATTTGTCTGTGCCATCTGCTTCCTGCCAAGTTCATACAGTTTATTGTCATTTTGATTCAAACAGCTCAATGTGTCAGTAGCCAACCAAAATTATTTTCTTTATATATTCCTTTCTGTTTTTCAGGGGCAATCTACCTCTGAGCTGCACCCCCAGCCCTATTTTATTTTTTATTTTGAAACAAGGTCTCACTAAGTTGCTGAGGGTCTTGCTAAGTTGCTGAGGCTGGCCTCGAACCTGAGATCCTCTTGTCTCAGCCTCTCAAGTACTGGGATTATACATGTGCACCACCATGCCTGGTTTTGACACATTTTTTATTCCTTTTTCTTTCTCTTGACTTAAATTGTGAAAACTTTGAGGTCTAAGATATCTGGTTTAATTGAAAATACTTACCAATTTTTGCTGAAATACCCTATTTCATTCAGCCATTCCCTTTGTATTAGTTTCTTAGGGATGCCATAACAACATACCTCAGACTGGTGCTGTAGACAACAGAAATTTATTTGCTCACAGCTCTGGTAGCTGAAAGTCCAAGAGCAAGGTTTTAGCAGTTTTGGTTTCTCTTGAGGCCTCTCTCCTTGGCTTGCTGAGTAGCTCCCTCCTCGTGTGCTCACATGGCCTTTTCTGTGAGTGGGAATCTGGTGTCTTGGATTCTCCAGAGAAACAGAACCAACAGGAGATGTGTCTGTCTGTTTGTCTATCTGTCTGTCTGCCTGCCTACCTATCTACTACCTATCTCTCATCTATCTATCTAGTGTCTATCATCTACCTATGTATCTTCTATTATCTATCTGCCAGCTTACCTATATATCAGCTATCATCTATCTATCTGCCTATCATCTATGTATCATCTACCTATCATCTATCTTTCATAGGAAATTAGCTCATATTGATTGTGGAGGCTGAGAAGTCCTACTATCTGCCATCCACAAGCTGGAGACCTGGGAATGCTTGGGGTATAATTCATTCCAAAAGCATGTGAGCCAGGGGAGCTGAGGGTCTAAATGCCAGGCCCTCAGTGAATTGGATGATGTCCAACCTCACTGAGGGGGGGCAGTCAACTTTGCTGAGTCCACTTATTCAAGGGTCAATCTCATTCAGACACATCCTCACACACCCAGAAACAGCATTTAATAATGGCACCCCATGGGCCACTCAAGTCCACACATAAAATTAACCATCATACCTGGTGTCTGTCTGTCTGTTTCTTTCCATTTATCCTTATAAGGATACTGGTCATATTGGACCAGGGCCCACCCTAAAAGTTTCAGTCTAACTTAGTCACCCCTTTAAAGGCTGTATTCCTAATCAGGGAATACATTCTGGCATACTGGGGGTTGGGGCTTGAAGGGGGCAAAATTTAGCACATTAACACCCTTTGTATGATCTGGGCACATGCCAGTTGGCCTTGGCTTCAAAGCCTTTAATTTTATCTTTTATGTGATAAGGTTGCTTTCTCCAACCCCAAAGTTTCCAAATTCTATTTCCTGTGTTTGCAAACTACCTAAATTTTCTGAGGTCATCTGTTTCTGTGGTCCCCTGCCAAATATAGCTAATTGTAATAAATACATACCATTAACACTGCTTAGCAATATTTTTCTCTAGAGCTACATTTTCTGCCTTCCATGTTATCACAAGCAGCAGTTTTACCAAGTGTTTTGCTACTGAATTTTGTAACATGATCATTCTAGCCTCCAATCACAGTTCACTGAGTGTGTCCTGATGACATCGACTCCAGACTTACTTGCTATGGTGACACTCATGTCTAGGTACCTGCTTCAGTATTGTTCAAGATAGGCTAGTTTTGCTGCAATAAAAATACATATTCATTTCTTGCTTATGCTGCATGTTTACCAGTCTATAATGGGTCTCCAAAGTTACTCAGGGATTCAGACTAATGAAGAGTCATCAACGTGGACATTCCTTAGTGCCATGCCAGAGGATAAGAGGGCGACTGACTTTTAAAACCTCTTCTTAGATATGACACACATTATTCCTTTTTAGTTTATTGACCAAAGTGAATCACATGGTTGTTTGTAGGTAGTGGGGCACACAGTTGTTTGAAGGGGACAAGAAACTTCTCATATGCTTGTGAAGAGAACCTAAAACTTTTGGGAATAGCACTGATGGTTTATCACACAGCATCAACCCTTGATAATTGATAGTTTGTTTTAGAAATTAAGAAATTTTTTGAGAATAAAGAACAATTTTGGATCACCCGCAGCACAAGCCATGGGTCTATGACAGCATTTTTCTTTTCTGGACACTGTGCTGCTGTTTTTCCTTTAATGCACAAACACAATCATTCCATTCACCTATGCCATAGAATTACATATTCAGCTAAGTGTCAACTGCCAATTGTGTGTCATTTGGTAATTTCCACAACTTTTCTTTCTTACTTCTAAGAAGTCCATAAAGCTGTGTAAGAAGAGTCAGATGAAAAACTCTCTTGGGCTTTATTGTCCTTGTGATATGTACGATATGTATCTCATTCTCTTCCAAATGCATCTTAAAGTGAAGTCATATTTAAATTTGTCATTTCCATAAAGCAAGAAAGACATTTATTGTTATGCACTGCCGAGAAGACTGGCAGATGTCAATAGCAAATGACAAAAAATTTTTTCTATGGCTCATTATTTCTATAAAAACAAACCATTTTTTCAGTTATTTTGGAAATAGAATATAAATCCAGCCATAAATGACAAAATAATACAGTGGCCATGAAACCCTGGTGCAGTGTATCTTTAGGAAGTTAGCGAATAAGTAAAGTTAATCATAATAACTCACATTCTAGAAAGGAGGCATAATTTGGGTGCCAATTAAAGTAGTTTCCAGTCTAAAATAGATGTGTCTGTAATGAGAATCACTAACAATGGGTTAAAAATGGAACCTGCTATGAAGCACACGTGGAAATGTGCATAAAATTAGATTGTTTTGATTAGACACAGCTTTTTCTCAAAACCTTCTCTGAGAATAAATTATTTTGCTTAAAATCTTTCCCCTATGATCCAACCTTGTCTCTGATTCCAAGTGATTTTTCTAAACTGCAATTCTAATCTTGTCATTTCCCTACTTAAAATTAGTCTGTTTGAAACTAGGTTGCCATCAGGAAAGAGTCCTGACTCCTTAGCTCCTCAAGACTTTCCATCTTCACCTCCCTATCCCAATGTATTAATGGAGGTTCTGGTCTGAATATCTGCATCCCTGCCCCTAAATTCATGTTGAAATTTTAATCCCCAAGGTGATAGTATTAAAAGGTGGGGCCTTTGGGGAGTGATTAGGTAATGAAAGTGGAACCTCATGAATGAGATGAGTCCCGAAGGCAGAAGCCAAGATGGAAACAGCATGTTTCAGTTGCTCTGAGACTTAGAACTCAAACATTAAGAAGATAGTGTCTTGACAACGGAAGAAAAGCATCAAAACCACAACAAAACAATGAAAAATTGAAACACTGTGAAATCAGACCCAGAAGAGAGAGAAGTCTGAGAGAGCTCCTTGTGACTCTTCTGTAGAACTTTGGTGGCAGCTGCGGCAGCACTATCCCACCCAAGTCGTGTTGGGGCTGGCGAATGTGGACGTCAGCTCCCAGAGAAGACCAGCATAAAAACCAGAGACTTGTGAGGCCAGGGACTGCAGATCATCAGTGAAAGCAGTGGGAACCTTGCTCCACGTGCATCAAAGACTCGACAATCTTGCCTGCCCGGCCAGATCCCTACGAAGGAGACTGAGCACACCTCCTCATCCAGGGATCCCAGTGCACCAGACAGCAAGTTAAGGAGCCCAGCGTCCCAGAGGGAGACCACCCAGCACGGCCACACGGGCTTGCCTGTAGCTAGCTATAGACTCTCAGGGTCTGAGACTTTGAGGTTCACCCTTGCAGATGTGGGGGTGGGGGCTACTGTCACTCACAGCAGAGAAGTGGATTAAAAGACAGTCTGTGGAGCATTCCCAGGAGAGACTTACAGTCCACAGGTTGCAGCACCCTTGCAGTCTCTGGGGATTGCTACAGGATAACTCGTCCTGGTGTCTGGGGAGAAATAATCCAGCCACCCAAGTTACAAGCTTGGAAAGCTATTGATCAGTGTCTGGTGGTGTTCTGGGGTGGAAAGCACCAGCACCAGGGGCCAGCAAGAGCAGCGCAGGCATTCCTGGGGCTGAAAAACTGACTCACCCAGACCCCACACCTGGATCTGTATTGCCTCTCCCAGCCAGAGTTTGGGCCTTGAGTGGAGAGTGGCTGCAGCGCCACCTAGGCAGGCTCAGCAGGTCTGGAGGCCAAGGGCCAGCCAGTGTTTCATTTGTTGACAAATACAGACTGGGAACTCAACACTCTCCCGCTAGCAGAGTTTATGCCTGGCATGCACGCATGCTAGTGACCGAGAGTACCTCAGGAGATCATTATAGGTAGGTCAGGAGTGGGGTCCCAGGGGCCATCAAAGCTCAGTGAGCCGGGCCACAAGCTCAAAATATAGCAATTGCTGAGCCAAAGCTCTCTAGCCACAGAGGCCATAGGTCAGTGTGATGCAGCATCACAGGCTCACAATCAGAAGAGCAGCGGTAGTGGTTGTGGGGCACGAAACTCCAAACAGCAAACCACAGGATCTGAACAGAATATCATAGTCTCCTTCCCTGTGGAGATTGGGCCAGGGGAGCTAGGTGGCCTTCAGCCAATCAGAGACTTCTGATTTCCTGCACTGGGAACTACATCTACTTAAAGAGGCCCTGGAGGACAAACTCAAAAGTTTGACTATACGAGTCAGACTGGTAGAACCAAATATATACCCCCTCATAGACCTTACTATAAAGGGATAACAAATAGATACAGGACTCACACACAAAGAGGAAGATACCAAGACAGCAGAAACACAAAACTGAGAACACTGAAAAATCAAGAATGAGGAACAGCAAGGAAACAATAAACTCTAAGAATTCAACAAGGGAGATTTCCTATACAAATCTACAGGAAATTCAAGATGGAGAATTTTGAATTCTGATCTACAATATGATGAAAAGCCTCAAAGTAAGTGTACAGGAAATGAAGGAGGAAATTGAGGCTCTAAGAAAGAACCAGAAAGAAGCTTTGAAAGAAAGGAGTCAATAAATGAGCTGAAGATCACAATAGAATCCAATTCTGGCAGGCTAGACCACATGGAAAACAGGGCATCGCTCTTGGAAGACAGTTCATTCAAAACTGAAAGCACAGTCAACGGTATAGAGAAGGCAATACAATACACCCTAAACACCCAAGAGATATGGATCAATATGAAACGCCCTAATTTACAGATAAAAGACATTGAAGAAGGTCTAGAGACACAGAAAAAGGGTATCAGAAACCTCTCCAGAGAAATAATTTCAGAGAGTTTTCCAAACATAGAAAAAGACTCGAACATTCACGTACAATAGACACACAGAACACCATGATGACAAGACCTCCCCATGCCACATAATAATGAAAATGACTAACATAGAGGCCAAGGAAAGAATCTTAAAAGCAGCAAGAACAAAAGAATGGGTGACATACATGGGCAAAACAATAAAAATCACTCCCGACTTCTCAACCCAAGTCAGGAATGCCAGGAGGGATTGGTATGAAGTACTCAGGACCCTGAACGAAAACAACTTTCAACCAAAACTTATATATCCAGCAAAGATATCATTCAAAATTGATGGAGAAATAAAAATGTTCCACAACAAGCAGAAACTTAAAGAATTCATGACTACCAAGCCAGCACTAGAGAAAATACTAAAAGAAATAAAATACAAAGAAGAAAAAAGAAGCTAATTCCAGAACCAGAGAAGAGATGTACTCTACCAGGTGGGCAACTAAGCAATGAGAAATGACACTACATTAAACAAAAAACAGATCTCAAAATGACAGGAAAAAAAAATCATATTTCAATAATAACATTGAATGTCAAAGTTCTTAACTCCCCAATTAAAAGGCATAGACTGGCAATGTGGATTAAAAAGCATAATCCAACTATATGCTGCTTGCAAGAAACTCACCTTGCAATCAAGGATATCCATATGCTAAAGGTGAACGGATGGAAAAAGATATACCATGCAAATGGAGACTGAAAGCAAGCAGGGGTAGCAACGCTCATATCCGACAAAACAGACTTTAAGCTAAAACACATCAGAAGAAACAAAGTGGGTCACTTCTTATTAATAAAAGGAACAATCCAACAAGAAGATATAATGGTAGTAAGCATTTATGTCCCAAATGTAGGTGCACCCACGTTAATAAAACAAAGTCCTTGGGACATCAAGTCTCAAATAGACCCAAATACAATAATATTGGGAGACTTCAACATACCACTCATGCCACTAGATCGATCTTCCAGGCAAAACATGAGTAAATACTCTTCAGACCTAAAGAACACCTAATAGACATCTACAGAATATTTCAACCAGCATTAGCTGAATACACATTCTTCTCAGCTGCCCATGGAACCTTCTCCAAAATAGACCACATCCTGGGCCACAAAGCAAGCACCAGAAAATTTAAAAGAATTTATATGAATTATATGTAATTCATATAATTCCCTGCATCTTCTCAGTTCACAACAGAATGAAAGTAGAAATTAATAACAGGAAGACCAAAAGAAATTTCATAAGTACGTGGAGACTGCATGATACACTCTTGAATGAGGATTGGATCAGAAAAGAAATAAGGGGAGAAATAAAAAGAAAACTCCTGGAATTAAACGAAAATAGAGACACGACATACCAAAATCTATGGGACACTTTGAAGGTGGTGTTAAGAAGAAAATTTATGGCACTGAATGCCCACATAAGAAAAACAGAAAGTCACCAAATAAACAGCCTAATGACACACCTCAGGGACCTAGAAAAACAGGAACAGTCAAATACCAAAGCTAGGAGAAGGCAGGAGATAATTAAAATCAAAGCAGAAATCAATGAAATAGAGAATTAAAAATCAGGCTGGGCGTGGTGGCGCACGCTTGTAATCCCAGTACTTTGGGAGGCAGAGACTGGAGGATCCGGGTTCGCGGCCAGCCTCAGCTCGCTCTCTCGCTCTCTCTCTCTCTCTCTCTCTCTCTACCTAGTGAGGCCCTCCACAACTTCATGAGGCCCAGTTTCAAAATAAAGTATAAAAAAAATTGGGCCAGGGGTGTAGCGCGGAGGTAGAACGCCCCTGGGTTCAATCCCCAGTACCGCAAAAAAAAAAAAAAAATCAATTCAAAGATCAACAAAACAAAATGCTGGTTCTTTGAAGATTAACAAGATTGATAAATCCTTAGCTAACCTAAGCAAAAGAAAAAGAGAATGAACCCAAATTACCAAAATCAGAAATGAAAAAGGAGACATCACCACAAACAGAAATTCAGAGAAATTCAGAGGCTCATCAGAAACTATTTTGAAAACTTATATTCAAATAAACTGGAAAACATGGAAGAAATCAAGAGATTTCTAGACACATACAATCTACCTAAATTAAACCAAGAGGATATAGAAAACCTAAATCAACCAATAGCAAGCAAAGAGATAGAAACAGCAATTAAAAAGTCTGCCATCAAAGAAAAGCCCTGGTCCAGATGGGTTTCCAGCTGAATTCTACAAAACCTTTAGAGAAGAACTAAACCCAATACTTCACAAGTTATTCTCTGATATCCAAAGAGATGGAATTCTTCCAAATTCCTTCTGTGAGGCCAGTATCACATTAATACCAAAACCAAATAAAGATACCTCAAGAAAAAAATTACAGACCAATATCATTAATGAACATAGATGCAAAAATTCTAAACAAAATACTAGCCGTGCACATTCAAAATCACATCAAAAAACATTGTACACCATGACCAAGTTGGTTTCATTCCAGGAAAGCAAGGCTGGTTTAACATATGTAAATCAATACATGTTATTCACCACATAAATAGAACTAAGAACAAAAATCACACGATCGTCTCAATAGATACAGAAACAGCATTTGACAAAATCCAACACCCATGTTAAATCTCTACAGAAAATTGGAATAGAAGGAACGTACCTCAACATCAGTAAGGCAATATATAATAAACTCAAAGCCAACATCATATTGAATCGGGGAAAACCTGTGGGAATTCCCTTTAAAATCAGGAACAAGACAGGGATGCCCACGATCACCACTCCTTTTCAATACAGTCCTTGAGACTCTTGCCAGAGCAATAAGATAATGATGGAGTCTTCTGAGAGCATACAGGGTGAAGTGAGGGCAAGGCACCATACACTCCTTGCATACAGGAAGAATGTGGACCTGCTGATCGGCATACCGGTCAGAACAGCCTGAGCTCAATTCCTGTTCTGTTCCAAGAAGCAGTCTCTGGAAAATTGTATATGAGTAACATATAAATCAAGTTTCTAAATCACCTAACTTGTTTTTCTATGATACAGCTGCACCTGACTATTAATGTTCACAAAAGCTATTTTCTTTGTTTGATCTGTACAATAAATATGAAACTAAGTGAAGCACAGGTACTCTTCTCCCTTCTGGGGCTGAGTCCTCTGCTCGTCCAACTCTTAAACTTCATTCCCGTGTCCATGGTTCTTGCGGCCCTGATCTCCGACAAGATAAGAGAAGGATATCAAAGGAATTCAAATAGGAAAAGAAGGATTAAAATTATCTTTATTTGCAGATGACATGATCCTATATCTAGAAGACCCAAAAAACTCAAAAGATTACCAGAGCTGATTAAAATTTCAGAAAAGTAGCTGGATATAAAATCAACCTAAAAAAAAAACAGTAGCTTTTCTATTTATTTATTTATTTTTTTTGTGGTACCAGGGATTGAACCCAGGGGCTTCTACCTCCGAGCTACACCCCCAGCCCTATTTTTTATACTTTATTTTGAAACTGGGTCTCACAAAGTTGCGGAGGCCTCACTAAGTAGCTGAGGCTGTCCACGAACCTGGATCCTCTGGTGTCTGCCTCCCAAGTACTGGGATTACAAGCGTGCGCCACCACGCCCGGCAAATCAGTAGCTTTTCTATCTGACAACCATGAATCCATTGAGAAAGAAAACAATTCCATTCACAATAACCTCAAAACCAATAAAATACCTAGGTATAAACCTAACCATGGAGGTAAAAGACCTCTACAATGAAAATTACAAAACATTAAAGAAAGAAATTGAAGAAGAACTTAGAAGATGGAAAGATCTCCCCGCCTCTTGGATAGGCAGAATAAATATTAACAAAATGGCCTTTCTACCCAAAGTGATCTACAGAGTCAATGCAATCCCTATCAAAATACCAATGTCATTCTTCACAGACCTAGAAAAATCAGTCATAGATTTTATATGGAGAAACAAAAGACCCAGAATAGCAAAAGCAATTCTCAGCAGTAAGAACCATTCAGGAAGCATCACAATTCCTGACTTCAAATTATACTACAAAGCTATAGTAATAAAAACAGCATGGTATTGGCACAAAAACAGACACATAGACCAATGAATCAGAATAGAAGTTACAGAAACAAATCTGTACACTTATAGCCAATTGATTTTCAACAAAGGTGCCAAACACCTACATTGGAGAAAAGACAGCCTTTTCAACAAATGGTGTTGGGAAAACTGGATATCCATTTGTAGAAAAATGGAACTAAACCCTTACTTCTCACCCTGCACAAGAGTCAACTCAAAATGGATCAAAGACCTGGAAGTTAGACCAGAGAATGTGAAATTACTGGAGGAGGGCATAGGTTCAACACTACAACATATAGGCACAGGCAGAAACTTCCTCAACAAGACCACCAAAGTCCAGGAAATTAAAACAAGAATTAATAAATGGGATAGAACTAAACTAAAAAGTTTCTGCATGTCAAAGGAAATCATCAAGAGTGTACAGAGAAAGCCTACGGAATGGGAGATCTTTGCCAGCTATCCCTCCTATAGAGGACTAATATCTAGAATATACAAGGAACTTAAAAGACTTTACACTAAAAAAACCCCTATCAAGAAATGTGCAGCTGAAATGAATAGACACTTCACAATAGAAGAAATACAAATGGCCAATAGATACATGAAAAAATGTTCAACATCATTAGCAATCAGGGAGATGCAAATCACAACTAAACTGAGATTCCTTCTAACCCCAATCAGATTGTCAATCATCAAGAAGTCAAATAACAATAAATGTTGGCAAGGATGTGGGGAAATAAGATCTCTTCTTGGTGGGAGTGCAAACTAGTTCAGCCACTATGGAGATCAGTGGCCAATCTATTAGAAAACTGGGAATGGATCTACCGTATGATCTGGCTATACCACTCCTGGGTATCTTCCCAAAGGGGTCGAAACCAGAGAATTACAGTAATATATGCATACCCATGTTCATAGCAGCACAATTCACAATAGCCAAATTATGGAACCAACCTAGGTGTTCATCAACAGATAAGTGGATTACAAAACTGTGGAAAATACACACAATGGAATTCTACTCAGCAATAAAGAAGAACAAAATTATGTCATTTGCAAGAAAATGGAAAGACCTGGAGAACATTATGTTAAGTGAGATCAGCCAGTCACAGAAAGTGAAAGATCATATGTTTTCTCTCATATGTGGAAGCTAGGGAGCAAATGGGATACCAGAGGGACTCCAGATAATAGAGAAGCCTCAGTGGAGCCAGGGAGGAGGTCTAAGGGAAAGGGAAGGGGAAGGGGAAGGGGAAGGGGAAGGGGAAGGGGAAGACTGAGATCCAT
>PVJS01039404.1:0-18916 GCA_004027185.1 Glis glis
CCGGGTCTCACGAAGTTGAGGAGGGCCTCACTAAGTAGAGAGAGAGAGAGAGAGAGAGAGAGAGAGAGAGAGAGAGAAAGAGAGAGAGAAGGAGAGAGAGAGCGAGAGAGCTGAGGCTGGCCATGAACCCGGATCCTCCAGTCTCTGCCTCCCAAAGTACTGGGATTACAAGCGTGCGCCACCACGCCCGGCTGCAAATGTTAATTTTAAAACTACAATACCAGTTCAATGGAAACATGAGTATTAGTTTACTAACCTAAGTGACACCATAATAGAGAGGAGCAAGACATACAGAAATGGCCCAGTCCATAGAGATTTTTGTAGAATTTACATAATCCTCATTAATAAAGTAGTATTTTATAAACATATACCTTGCATAAACATATGTTTTTATTTTTTAACCAAGACTAGTGTGTTCAAAAATAGTAAACTTCAATTCAGGCATCACTTTAAATTATGTCTCAGTATGCTAAATTCTATTTCAGCTGTGGTGAATAAATGTATACCACAGGATATGTGAACTCTAGAAATACAATACACGCTGTTCATGTGGCAGCAAGCTAATGAGATTTTTATGGAATAATTCGCCTTTGATTATGGCCATTATGAAGAACAAATGACAGAGATGAAAATGTACTAATAAGCTTAAATTCTCCCTTAAGGTTAAATTCTGCCAGCAACTCTCAATAGTATTCTTCAATTTTAAGTTTATATTTGAGGCACATTTTGTTTCTTCATGTTCACAAGAAAAGTATTAACAGGAAATAGTATACCCTTGGCTCATCAAAGCCAGTCATTCTCCAAGTATGGTCTCAAGCTAACAAATAGGATCAGAATGTCAAATCAGGCTAGCGTGACTCTTAGTGCTATCTGAGTAGTGTCACACTTCCTAATAAAGTCAAGGACACAGGCAACCAGGAGGTTCAGGTGATGAAGAGAATGTCCTTGGATATCAGTGCTCTCCCCCAGCACTGCCCCCTCATATGTAGTACTCTGCCCAATATGATGGCATCTATAAGGAAAGCTTGTAGGATTCCTCACACAGTGGAGAACAACTTAAACTATGAAACTTATTCATTTTATACCCCAAAGGTTTCATAATTTATGTGACATTCTCCAGGAGGACAAGCCTCATACGTGCTGAGTTATTTGTGTGTGTGTGTGTGTGTGTGTGTGTGTGTGTGTGTGTGTTTGGTGTTGATGTTTGTTTGTATTTTATTTTGAGACAGGGTCTTGCTAAGTTGCGCAGGCTGGCCTTGAACTTGTGATCCTCCTACCTAAGCCTCCAAAGTTGCTGGGATTATAGGCATGGGTCACCATTCCCAGCTCATACCTGCTGAGTTCTAATTATAATACTCAAACTTTAGCCAGGACATTCTTCTCAGTATATGTAAGAGAGCAAGTCTCTCTTCCCTATAGAAAATCTAATCAGTTTATTTACCAGAAGATCAAGGTGGTAAGATTAGACTGGGTCACCTATTGTCTTCTTCCTCTCCTCTCTTTCTTCTCTCTTCCTTCTCTCTCTCTCTCTCTTCTCTCTTCCTTTTTTTTTTTTTTTTTTTTGCAGTACTGAGAATTGAACCCATGTCCTCATGTATGCCAGGCAAGAGCTCTACAACTGACCTATATCCCCAGCTCAAAATTCTGAATTAAAGCAGGTAGAACACCCCTGGGTTCAATCCCCAGTACTGCAAAAAAAGAAAACAAACAAACAAAAAATTCTGAATTCAATTTCCCCCCCCCTCTCTCTCTTTCTCTTTCTCTCTCTCTCTCTCTCTCTCTCTCTCTCTCTCTGTGTGTGTGTGTGTGTGTGTGTGTGTGTGTGTGTCTCAGATAAGGTCTTTCTAAGTTACCCAGACTGGCCTTAAACTGGTCATCCTCCTGGTTCAGCCTCATAAGTGGCTGGGGTTATAACCATGAGCCATGTGCCCAGCCTTTTATTTCTTTTTGGGATGCTTTCAGTAAAGGGAGAAAATATATCATAGGTCAGTTGCTCTAACTTCACATAAATGTATGCTCATTTATAGGAATTTACATTTTATGAAAAATTTTTAAAAATTTCCTAGTAATACATATCTTATTTTGAAGAGAAATTTAGGAAACCCATCATTGGGCAAAATTAGTAATTTTCTCAAAATTGTGTATTTCCCATAAATGTCTCAAATATGTTTGTAAAATAGTTAAATAAAAGCAGAGTATCATGTAGGAGAGGAATCTTTCCTTAGCCCAAGGTATTTACAATCACATTGCTGGTAAGGTAGGACCCAGGAAAAATGATAAGTGAGGATAAGAAGTAGACTGGTTACATGAGCATTTAGATCAGAAGGAGGGAGAGAGGAAGGGAGGGAGGGAGGGAGGGAGGGAAAGAAAGATAGTCTTGAAGGAATTAAAAAGTTAGTTACAAAGAAGGAATAGAAAGAATGTCTCAGAGATATTTATTATCACCTTAAAATAGTATTCATATTCTCACTGAAAATATTTTATAATAAATGTTGTATTGACACATCTTCCTGAAATGAAAGATGAGTTATAGAAAATCAAAGTTTTCACATTATGATAACTTTTACTTTTTATTGTATTAATTGATATTGTTATTGTGCATGGACCATAAAGCCAGTAAGTTTTCTAAGTGCTTTATTATCTCAGCCCTAAAATTTATTTTCCATATATTCTGAATTTTATAGTCCTGAAACAATAAAATGACACACATCTGCCACATAAGCCACTTGACTTTGGTTCCTATTGATTGTACAAGACTCTGCCCAAAGTGCCAATTGATAATGAAGACTTATAGTCAAGCTTATAATCACTGACAAATAATTTATTTGAATACAATAATGAGAGAAACACTTTGTATAATTTGAGTCTTAGTTTTTGCCTTATTTGTGAACAAATAATTTAAAGTCAAAATAATGCAGATGATATTACTTGCAACAAAAAAAAAAAAGATATCATTGCTGGCCAGAGTGGTGCATGCCTGTAATCCCAGAACTTGGGAGGCTGAGACAGGAGGATTGCATTTTCAAGGCCGAGGCATGGTAATTTAGTGAGAAACTGTTTCAAAATGAAAAATAAAATGATCTAGGGGTATAACTTACTGGTAGAACCCCCCTTCAATGAACAGTATCACAAATAAGCAAACAAAACAGACATCATCAAATTTAAAATACATATTGCTAAATACTCTTAGATGCACCAGCCTCCATAATGTTTTATGTAGAAAAAGAGATTCTATAACTAAAATTAAGATACTTCCATTTTATGCCTAGGATTTTTTTCTCTATAAGAATTAGGTCACATATCATATTAGTTTGAAAATATTGTAATGTGGCTTAAGGACACTTGGAATTCAGTACATGCAATGTGAGGTAGCTACTGCTCTCAATGGATATAATTTTACCTTTGAGTATAAGTTATAACTGGCTTAATTTCATTTATAATTATCAATTTAAAATACCTTGGGTATAGTAATGTTTAGAGATATATACATGCCTTAGCAGTATTTTAACTTATAAAATAAGTATATCTTAAGAGGCATGTGTGTTGTGGTTCACTCACATATGTCTACATTAATATCATATTAATAGCTGACAGTAGCATACCATTTTAATATAATAAATATGTACTAATTTTTTCTCCTCTAATTTTTGTGGGAAACAATTTTGAATTGAAATAAGTAATCTCTTACCTCTACTACTCTCTGTGTACAAGCCGTTAGAAATAGGCTATGTGATTCAGCACTGGGGGCATTTGCTTTGCTCTTGAATGACCTCTAGTCCAAAAATAAGCTTCACTGTTCTAGATAATACTATTATAAACTATTGCCCTACTATTTCTAAGTAACCAAGACATTTCATGTCTTGTAACAGCTAGCGTTGTTACACTGGATTGATCTCTTATCATCTGAATGTTTTAATACATATTAATTTAGAAAATAAAATGGTTTGTAAGGGAGTAAGTTAGGTTGTATATCTGTCAGCATTCTTACAGCTATAATCTAAAGATTGACCACATAACATAGAGGAAAGAAGATTTATTTTCTTACAGTTTCAGGTTCAGTCCATGTGAGGCCAGGGACCGTGGATCTCAGGGCATGGCAACAGGAAATTGAGAAAGGGAGAGCACATGGACTGTCGCCATCCCCTGAAATCCGCAACCAGAAGCAAGAGAGCTAGCCGAATCATATGTATAATCTCCAAGGCCGCACCCCCAGGGACCACCTCCTCCAGCCACACCCTACTGACCTACCAGGTACCACACAGGTACATCCATTACAATGGATTTATCCACTTCTGGGATTACAACCCTCATGACTCAATTATATCAACCCCAAATATTAATAAATGAGCTCTTTAGGGGACATTTTATATCTAACTATAACAGGTGGAAAAAAAAAAGCAAATCCTTCCCTGATATTGCCAAAATTGATCTACAAGCTATCTAGGAATCCACTGCCACATGTCAGAAAATAATATTTGGAAATAAGGAATGACATATTAAAAGGACTGCTCTGGAAAAAAGAATATTGTATGTAATAATATTTCATGAAGAGAAAAAGTACTGTAAAATAGCTTTTTCACTTAAGTGATGTTTGGTGGATAAAACAAGGAAGGAAAATGTACATACTAATTAAAAATTGCTATGGACATTATTTAAATCCCATAGAATCCGAAAGTATCACTAAGAAAAGAAAATGCTTAGCAATTCATACATGATTCTTTATCATAATACATGGAGGTTTCAAGAAGCCAATTTGCTTTATTAAATGGCATGTCCTTCCTTAATAATTAGCAAATATTTAAAAACTTTTCTATATTCATTCTATTTGAGCAACTTAATTGTGATTGAACCCATTTTGTAGTTAAAAATCAAGTAACCAATTGAATAACATTTATCTTAACAGCACTATAAATTCCTACGTTCCATTAGTAATAGAAAAACTATTTTCTAATTTTTAATATACACACACATTTATGACAAAATAAGGAGGAAATATTCATGACAAGTACAGTACCTGTTACTATAACTGTTCTAAATGGTCACAGCTGAATTCATAATTACTTTCTTTTATTACTGATTCTGTATTCCCGGTGCCTTCAGCAAGCACCTCAGGGCTCATACTTCTTTACATGATGAGGTGACTCAAGCCTTCCTTCCTGAAGGTACTGGGTCATTATAGTCTTTCCTGGGTTGGGTTGTTGTAATTTCCCATTCATTTTACACAGGGCAAAGTAATATTAAGAAACACCCTAAGGGATCTGTTGTATTCCTAACATGCTCTTCCTTACCTCCATTGTAGAGTAATTTGTAGAGTAGTCCAATTTCCAACTTGAAGTCAGAGACAATCACCCCAGCCAGAACTCCTACTTTGTCTGTTGAATCAGGGGCATGAGAAATCCCAAGTGGATGGCTGGCAGACTTAACTTCTAATTCAATAGAATCTTTTTTGTGTATCCTGGTGGAAGAATTCCTCCCTTTGGAATTAAGACCTCTAGAGTAGATGTCTTAAAATAGTGTTTTAGGAACAGGAAGCAAAAATTTTGTTAATGGGTTTTTATGGGTAGTAATGACTGGTGACACTTCCATTTCCTCCCCTGGGCCACTAGATGTGTGAATCTAGAGTTTATACAACCTTCTTAAAGAACCTTGTGCCAGCTGCAAAGTATCTTCACATAGTTGGTGCTGCAGGTAAGTCTTCAAAAGGCTATTCTACCAGTCTTTCGAACCAACTGCTTCAGTATGGTAGAAAATATAGTAGGACTGGTAAATTCCATGGGAATCTCATTACTTTATTTTTCTGTTAACTAAAAGTAACTTTATTTTGAGTTACTAAAAAGCAGTGATCAGAAGCAATTGATGGATTACAGCAACTGTGTTTATGGCATTCTCGAAGTCCATGGATAGTAGTTTTGGTAGGAGCATTTTATGTAAGATGCCAAATTCCTATCCAGAATATTATTCCAATAAGAACAAAGCACTGCTCTTTCCATGGTCTGATGTAATCAACCTACAACAAAGTAGTGGGTTGACTGCCTGGGAAATAACATTGTATCAGTCACTCAGTGTTGGTCTCTGTTTCTGGCAGATTGTGCATTTGACTGTAGCAGTAGCCATGTTACCCGGGTGAGTGGAATTCGATGTTGCTGGACCCACACATAAGTCTTCAGGGCCTGCTTGGGCCCAATCTCTTATGGGTCCCTTCCATTTGAAGGCACAATACTCCTGCACACACCCAACTTTATAGGTTGATGTCAGAAAACATCCAGTTCAGGGTAGGCAACTCACATCGCAGGGTAACAAGGTAGCAAATGGCTGTGTTCGGACCTGCTAAGGTCCAGTTGTAGGCCAGAGCTTTTCTTCTAAGGGAGGGTAGTTATTCACAGAGAGTGGCAAAACTTTGCTCCAAAATTCTAAGGGACTCTGCTGTCCTCATATCCACCACTACCACTTCAAGCACCTTTGATCTCACAGATCATTCAGCCTGAGTGGCAGAACAGCAGGTACAAAAGCCTGGACATATTGAAAGGCTTTCCTTCGTTCTGGACCCCTCTCAAAAATAGCATCTTTTCATGTCACTCATAAATGTGGCAGAATAACACACAAATGCATTACTGCAATAACTTGTTTTCTTTATGCTTTAGAAGGGATAACTTCACATGCACCACACCATCAGACCCTTAAAAATTTCAGTGATGTAAAAGGCTCTCGGGGTCCAGCCCCGAGAGTGGCACGAACTGGGCAGGGGGTGAGCGCCGCGGCCTGAACAAACACCCCGGGCCGGGAGACAAGTCAAGCAAGATCTCGTTTATTAGAAAGCCAACCGCACCTTTTAAAGTAAAGGCCATAAAAGAAATTCCAAAGAGATAAGCTGGGCCCAATGGGACAAAAGGTAAAGCAGTTTCTGCCCCCCTGTGACCTATCATAGGCGAAGGCACCCGTTGTAAGGAGGTAACTGCCTATAACAGCCTTCCTGTGGTCAGGGGGAGTTATCTGCAGACCCTCCCCCTGCGGCATCTGCCAGCGCCATCTTGCCTTTGTTATGCTGAGACACTGCCACATGGAAGAGGCCTGGTACTCTAGGGCAGGCTTCTGCTAGTCCACCAGGCCCTTTCATGGCACTGGGTAGAGAGCCCAACAAAAGGCCTGTGAAATTTTATTGGAAGCAATGAACAGATGCACTCTTAACATGCAAATGTCTTACCAGGAAGTCTAGAGTGGTTGCTTTCACTTGCTCTTTAGGCCTCATCAGTATAATGTCATCAATGTAATCGGCCAATGTGATGACTTAGAGAAGACAAGAGTGATCGAGAGCACTGTGAACTAAATTAGGACATAGGAATGGAGAGTGGATGTACCCATGGGGTAGGACAGTGCAGGAACATTGATGGATTTGCCAACTGAAAGCAAACCTTTTATAGTAGGATTTATTGATAAGGATGGTGAAAAAGGTATTTGCCAAATCAATAACTACATACAAAGGACCAGGAGATGCGTTAATTTTATCAAGCAATAAAACCACCTCTGGTACTGCAGCTGCGGTTGCAGTCACCATCTGACTAAGCTTACGACACTTCGCTTCCATTCTCTCAGGTCCAAATGGGAATGTTGAATGTGGATGTGGTAGGAATCACTATCTCTGCATCTTTCAAGTTTTTGATGGTGACAACTAATCTTTGCAGAGCCTCAGGGAATGTGATATTGCTTTTGTTTTACTAATTTCATTAGGTAGAAGCAGTCCTGGTAGTTTTCCTACCATAAAGTCCTCACTTCACAGGTCAGTAAACCAGTGTGGATATTCTGCCAGCTGTTAAGTATATTCATTTCCATTATTTATGTAGGACTGGGTAAATTCTCACAGAATGAGTTCAGGGACTCACTGGACTTAATGAAAAATAGACCTGAGCTAAAAGTTCATTGATCACCTGACCTCTGTAAGATTCTCCATAAGACTGACCTCTATAAAACTCTCCATAAGTCACCCTTTTGGCAGACCAGTCACATTTTGGGTCTCTTGGAATTAGTGTCAATTCAAAGCCAGTGTCCAGTATTCCATAAAAGGTCTCATTATTCCCTTTCTTCAACACACAGTAACACACGTGCAGGATAGCAGTACCCTGTGAGGAAGGCTGGGAGAAATATTAATAGCATTTTAAATTTTTGACAGTGTAGTGGGGTTCTTCGTTAAGGAGATTTGGCGTCGCCTTCATTCAAGATATGTGGGGTCTGCAAACTGGCTTAGAGTCTAGAAATTGGTTGTGGGTCCTTCTCTTTTTATTATTCTGGTTAAGCTTTTAGTTTGCTTGACCTAACACTGTTCTGTTTATACAAATAAAGTAAGAATTTATTGTAGGCTCCTTATTTATTACATTCCAGGAACATGAAGATCAGCTCAGGTCTTATTAGGCAATGTTCTAGTAGTCAGACTGTTTTGCTTGCTGCTTTTATCGTGCTGTCCATCACGGTAGCCATGCCCACCTTGCCTTTGACCTTTGAGGGCCAACACTTGGCTCCTGCCCCCTAAGAATCTAATTAGTCACAGTGGTTTCAAGTTTTTTAATTTAGTTATTGAAGTTCCCAGTACAAAATCTGTGGAACAGGAATGATCAATCGCAGTTCTTCAAAAATGCCAGGATTCCATTCACAAATTATTTCCCATACTATTAGTGAAAGGCATGTCTTCTGATATGTCACTCCTATTGTGAGTGAGCAGGACTTAAATGACAAATGCACTCGTTTCAGTCTCCTTTCAATCCCTTCCTGTACATTAAACATTTCAATCTCCTTTGAATCCCTTCCTCTACATTAAACCACAGCGATTCTGGCATTTATAACTCACTGATGGTGGGTCCTCATCAGCCGACAAACCAAGCAATCTGTGAGAACCGCTTTTAACTTCCCGAGAGGCAACATTAAATGAATATTGTCTTCTTGGTGAGCTCATATCACTAAATTCAGCTTGATACAGGTTTGTTTTTCTCCACCATTATCCCACACCCTAGTATTCATTCTTACACGTTTCCTGGATTTCTGTCTGTATAATTTAGGAAATATACATTGTTCTTTTGAAGTGCAGCACACTTTCTTATAGGTATTTCTTACTTTACCTTTAGGAGGCTTTTGAATTTTAGTTATAGGTCTAAGAGCAAAAGGGATGGTGGAAAGACATCTAGAGGAGAGTTTATATCATCTTACATGCAAACCTGTCTTGGGGGAAGCTTTACGGTTTCCTTAGGCAATGTAGGGTCAGTACCCTCAGACAAGCTTGGTGGGGGGGCATTCCTGCTATAGGAGGAGAAGCTGTTCCTATTGAAAATGAGGAGGCCTCTTCCACTGATAAGACTCAGAATTTGGGGCTTAATGTCCTCAGCTTCATAGAAATCCTCTGATATGTTGTAATTCCAACATCCAGGATCCCATTCTTTCTTAGTCAATGCCCCCATTTGAATACCAGAAACCCTCTGAGACTGGGCCTTAAAATTGCATTGTAATTTTTCCAGTTTCAGGATAGGATTCTGGTTATGAACTTCAGCATTCCTAAGGACTGCGATTACAAAAGGTAAGGATCTCCTCCAAGCACACGCACTGAAATATTCAGGTCATTTATGTGGCTGTAGTAGTAGAGGTAGGAATTTAAATGCCTTTGTTCATCATCCTTTTCGTTCCCACATTATCCAGAGACCTTAGCAGCAACCTACCAATCTCAGTATATTTGTTAATTTGCCAAAAAAATGTATCATATCCATAGTTATTCCATTCCTATGGTTTCTTATAAGTTGTTGATGAGCGATATCTATTGAGGGTATTTGTGTACCTCTATTGCTATATCATGCAGTGGACTATCAGTGCCTTCTTTACTACTAGAAAGTCACTAGTGCCTTCATATCTACTCAAATTAAAGAGCCAACACCAGAAACAATTTATTTAATCAATTTAATTTTTAATAATTTATTGGTACACTGTAATCATATATCTTGATGAGGTTCAGGGTGGTACATGCACACAGCACTCATTTAGCCCTCCCCCAATTCCCACACCATTCCCTCCCCCTTCCCTCCTTCTCGTGCTCAGCATAGTGATTGACTTTGATAAGTTTGTGAATGTACATCAGGTGCATTAGGGTGTTTCCCTCTTCCCCCCTACCATCTCCCTCAGTTAGGTCACCTTCTTTACTCATCTAATGTTTCTCCTTCTTTGTCCGGAGTCCCTCCTATGTCCCATTTCCTCTCTAGCTTCCACATATTAGGGAGAACATTTGACTTTTCACTTTTTGTGACTAATTTCATTTAGCATAATGTTCTCCAACTCCATCCATTTCCCTGCAAATGACATAATTTTGTTCTGCTTTATGGCTGAGTAAAATTCCATTGTGTACATATCCCATAGTTTTATAATCCATTCATCTGTTGATGGACATCTTGGCTGGTTCCATAGTTTGGCAGTTGTGAATTTTGCAGCTATAAACATAGATACACATTTATTAGTCTGGTAGTTTGGTTTCCATTCTTTTGAGTAGATACCCAGAAGTGGTATTGCTGGTTCATACAGTAGGTTCATTGCCATTCTTCTGAGGATCTGCCACACTGTTTTCCAAAGTGGTTGCACTAATTTGCAATCCCACCAGCAATGTATTAGAGTTCCTGCTTCTCCACATCCTCTCTAGCATTTGTTGTTGTTTGTGTTTTTAATGATTGCCATTCTAATTGGGTTTAGGTGAAATCTCAGGGTAGTTTTGATTTGCATCTCTCTGATTGCTAATGATGTTGAACATTTTTTTCATACATTTATTTGCCATTTGTATTTCTTCTTTTGTGAAGTGTCTATTTAGTTCAATTGCCCATTTTTTTATTGGTTTATTTGGTTTTTTTAAGCGGTGAGATTCTTGAGCTCTCTGTATATTCTAGATATTAGTCCTCAAGGGGCCAAAAACATACATTGGAAAAAAGATATTCTCTTCAACAAATGATGTTGGCAAAACTGGTTAACCATACGCAGAAAAATGGAAATAAACCCCACTTTCTCACCCTGCACATGAGTCAATTCAAGATGGATCAAAGACCTGGAAATTAGACCAGAGATCTTGCAGCTACTTGAAGAGGGCATAGGTCCAACACTTCAACACATAGGCACAGGTAAAGACTTCCTCAACAATACCCCAAAGGCACAAGAAATTAAAAGGAATATCAATATGTGGGATTGCATTAAACTGAAGAGCTTCTGCTCAGCAAAGGAAACTATCAAGAACCTCAGCATCAATTTAGAAAACTCATCCTTAACATTTCTTCCTCTAAACATTTTCAGTACCAACATCTCTATTAGTCAGGATTCTCCAGAGAAACAGAAAATATAGAGAGAGTTGGGGGTGAGCAGAAAGATTTTTCTGTAAGGACTTGGTTTATGTAATTACAGAGGGTAAGAAGTCCCAAGATTTGCAGTTGGCTAGCAGGAGATCCTGGGGGAGGGGGGTGATGATATAACTTCCAATCTGAAAGCTGTCAGACTCAATACACAAAATGATTAGATTTTTCAGCTCAAGTTTGAAGGCAGAAAAAGACCTATGTGCCAGCTCCTTTGGCCAGGCAGGAGTTCCCTCTTACTCGGCAGCTATTCTATTCAGGTCTTCAATTGATTGGTTGAGGCCTATCCATACCAGGAAGTACAATATCCTCAGCCAACTCATTCAAATGATAGTCTCATACAGAAACACCCTCATAGAATAATGTTTGATCTAATGGCTGGGTACCCCACGGCCCAATCAAGTTGACACATGAAATTAATAATCACAATGAGTTTTAGTTAATTGAGGCATTCATTCAATACGCATTTAAGGCCTTATCTGTGGTAGGTTGGTGGGAGATACAAATAGTATGGACAATTCTTAAGTCTATTTTGAAATGTAGTACATAAATAATATGAGTATGTTAATAACCTACTCAAGGCAGACTGCCTTTAAACACAACTTCCATAAAGAAACTGTTAGTTCAAACTGGTGGGTTAGGGAGGTAAGAGTGGAATCACTTAGACTTATAGGAAAAGACAGTATTTGTTCAAGGACTCGAATTGTAAGTTCAACATGATTATGTAGATAGGAAGGACAAGCAGAATTTTATTCCTCTTGAAAGATGCAATACAGAAGATGTGCATAGAAAAAAAATTCTATATTCTTAAATTCGAACGTTATCTGGACTTGATCTGGACTCGGGTTGAATAAAGGGAACTTATGAGAAGTAGGCTTGGAAAAGAGCAGGGGAAGCAACTCATAGAGGATTTTAAGATGCACAGCCACTGAAAATTTTTGAGTCTTCATTGTCTGTGATATATGATTTTGTTTGTAAGAGTCTGAAATAATTAGAGGCAATGAAAATATTATGAAATAGAACATGGGAAAAATTCTTGAAAATGCAGTAGGCAGATGAGCTTAACTTACATTTTTAAACCTTCAGTAAAGCATTAAAGGAGACTGCAACATTAGAGGAAAATGGAAAACTGATTGTGAGATGGAGAAGAATTGCATTTTAGATATATTTAACTCAAGAGGCATTTGACTTGAGAGGTTCATTAAGCAACTTTCCAGTGGACTATGACTCAGAAAAGAGTTCCAGGCCAGAAGTGTATTTAATAGCCATATATAATATGGTGGAAGTTAAAATAAAATTTTTAGAAAGGGAGATTAAACTTATGAGAACAAAAGTAATGACTAGGAGACTTAGTGAATATTATACATTAAAAGATAAGGAGAGCCACTGCAATATAAAAATGAGGGTAACATTAAAAAACTTACTCTGTTCAAAATTATATAAAGATGGAGAGAGCAATTTTAAATGTTATCAAACAAAATGAAGAATGATAAAAATAGATATCCTACAACTAGTTTATACTAGTAGAAACTGTCTTGAATTCTATTAGTGTTAGCTAGGTTATTGGTGGGAAAAAAGTAAATGTAGCTAATTTTGAAAAGATATAAGCCAGCAAAAAAAGAAAGGGAATAATAATACTCCAAGAAAGCAGCAAAGTTTGTTGCCATTTTCCCCCCATGGGGAAGAAAGGGGTCTTTGTACTCTTTGCTTGTATAAACCTGAAAAAATAAAGACAGAAAGCAAAAATAACTTAAAGGTAGGAAAGAAAAATACTTGAAAGAAATAAAGTCATTTGATGAGGTGCTCAATAATTTGGCAAAGCTAATATAGTTAGCAAACTTAATTGTGGAATTAAAAATAAACTTAAATTGTTATATTAAAAAAGTAAATAAGTACTGTAGTACTGTTTGTTTAATCTAGATGAATAAATTCCAATAAGAGAAGAGAGTGAGGTCACTCAAGCTGTGGTGTTGGGATGAGTTTTACTTTGTACCCAGCAAGGAATAACACAGTTGATTTAGAGTGACATTGAGCCATAACATCCAGTAGTGAAAATTTAAGAAGCCAGTTCAATTTCCATCAGATAACACAGCCATTTATAAGTGAAAGCTCCCATATATCACTGATTAATGTAAAAACAAGAAGTTTTGCTGGTTGTAAAAAAAAATGGTCTCAGGAATAACGGCTTATAGTAAGCAAAATATTAAGATTGTAAAATTCATAAGTTATCATTTGTTTAATGGTGTTATCATTGTTCCTTTGAATTAATTGTTGCTTGTTTATTGGGTTATACTTTTTGTTTTATTTGTTTTCTAAAATCATGGTTATCTCTAAGATTCTGATACTCACTCCGGTGGCCATTGGATCCCTTCACATTATCCACTTCACCCTGTCTCTCACACACACATTTGTTTTCCCTTCCATTTTGCCATTGGTATATTCCAATTATAAATTATTTTATGAATTATTATGTTTTTCTATTTAACAACTATATTTTTTTTCAATTTTATACATGAAAAATTGATACTGGTCCATAAATCTGCAATGTTATTAATATGGGGCAATATAACTATTATATACTAACTATGTTCATATTTCTGTTTTTATTGGTTGGGTTCTATGGTCAATTGTTATTTTGTTTCATGAAGCAGTATTAGAATATAAAATTAAGCTCCACAGTTCTTCAAAGACATAAAATATTTTAAATAACTTAAATAGACACTATATTACTTATAGTTCTGAGATGAGCAAACATTACACAAATATATTTTTATTGTTTATTATCACCTGACACTGCTATTTCTTTAACACATTCAATTATTCACTTAAAAAGGAGGCATGGTGGCTCATGTCTACAATCCCAGTAGTTGGGAGGCTGAAACAGGAGGATCACAGATTCAAGGCCAACCTCAGCAATTTAGAGAGGCCTTCTACAACTTACTGAGACCCTGTTTCAAAATAAAAATAAAATAGGGCTGGAGGTGTAGCTCAGAAGTAGAATACCCCTAGGTTCAGTCCCTAGCACCACATACACACACACACACACACACACACACACACACAGAGGGTGTCTAAGTTGATAGTAGCAGAGCTTACAACAAATGTCAGTTCATAAAGCTGTCAATCATTTTAAAGAAGCAAGTTTTAGAGATTGCAGGAAAAACGGTGATGCCTTAATATTAATCTGAAACTATTATTAAAGTAGAAAGTTTCATGGTACATGAAGTATAATGAAGGGTTAAGAAATAGACTTGAATGTAGTATCTGAGGAGATAAGTGATAAGGCTTTTCTCAGACTGCAGAAAATAGATAAGTACCAGAAAGGCATGCCAGCTCTGGAGTGAGGTTAAGGTAATTGTTTAGTGTATCTGTAGACATGTAACTCAGCGATGAATAGAAACCATTCAAGAGACAAGTGAGTTATACAGTAAGATAAGATAAGTCATATGGAAGGATAAGCACATTATGCCTGACTTCTAATCTTCCGAAGACAAATTGAATATAAATAACGTAAATGTTTATATCATTTTCCTCTTTTTTTCCCATTTGTTTCTTGTTTAGTATGTGGTAATTGTGAGAAAATAAAGGAAGTAAAATTACATTGCCTAAAAGAATTTAATTTTCATCTATGTGAAAAAAATTACAAAATAGGATACATTGCCTATAAGTTTTTGCAATGTTCAATTCTGAATTAGTGATAAACTTCAACATTATATTTAATCAAATGGTTGCAGAGTAATTGAAAACTTTCTTGAGCAACAATTCATCTTTTATTGGCAAGTGAGCAAATTGTCTAGCAGATTCTCTTAAAGTAGTTTAGAAGAAAGCTAGATTGTGTTTGAAAGAATAAAGTGCTTACATAGTGATATCTTTCACAACAACTAATATTCCAAGTCTATATTCAGTCAACCATTTAAGCTACCAAAGTGGTGAGGGATCACCTGACAAAGCAATCTGTTAAAATTATTAACATAAACTTATTGCTTAATATGTATGCACTATAAGTATTAGTAATCTGAGACTTCATACATTATATTCATTTTAGAAGTAAAAGACCCTTCAAACCTCGATAAACCAATTTATTAATTCAAAACTAATCAAATTCCATTACTTTAAGTTAAAAAATACAGTGTGTCCCCCTATAGTGCCTTACTAAAGAATAGCCACATTCTTGCAAGGGGTGAAAGGATAGGAAAAGAATGCAATAGTACTCCATCTTAAGGAGTTAATGTTATCTTGATCTCAATACAATTATTTCAATAAGTGATTGGATATGACAGTCCAGTTGCAAGTCTTTCCCTACTTGAAATATCTTTCTTATAGGATATAACATATAGCATATTTACAAAATTGTTTTATATATCGATGACTCATGCATCTGAAACATGTAATTCAGTAGCAAATGAGTGCTTAATTCAATGAATTTCCCCTTAGGAATTCTTTTTTTTTTTTTGGTACTGGAGATTAAACCAAGGGGCATTCTTCCTCCAAAGTATACTCCTAGCTCTTTATTATTGAGACAGGGTCTCACTAAGTTGCTAAGGGTCTCACTGTGTTGCCGAGGCTGTCCTCTAACCTGTGATCCTCCTGTTTTGGCCTCCTGAGTACTGGGATTACAGGCGTGCACCACTGCACCTGACTCCCTTAAGAATGCTTATTGTATAATTATTATTGTGAGTTATTCAGTAAAGAAGTAGATGATCATGGAAATTGCTATGACCTCATCTTAAAACATTTGAAGCTCTGAAATTTATGGGAGGGCTAATAGGCAAATTTTATCAGCTTCAAAAGACACAGTGTTCCATTAGACATCCACATGTGTGAGTTCCAGTGTTTGTGATTGCTTGAGGCATGATTAAGGAAAAACTACATGTGTTTGTCCAATATTATAAAGTTAGCTGTCTGTAAACCCTAAAGCTATGCGCTATATCTTTAAAAGATAATCATAACATAGCGGTTACTTACCATTGCCAAGTAAATACAGAAGGTAAATTAAGTAGAGCCAAATGCAACAACTTCTAGACAAAATTATCTCTTAAAAATTTAAATTTTGGAAGAATTCTTGAATAAGTAATAATCTTGGTAAAGAAAAATCTTCTAAAATATTAAATTATGAACCTAAACTTAGATAGTGAATGAATTTGAAGAATCACAAAATCATCATATCATAAAAGGCTGGGAAAGAAGTTATTGGTTACTCTGGAAATAACGGAAAGATGAATGGTATAATTATGACATAATGGCTCTATTATTTCTCTCTAACTTTACTATGCCTCATATGTGTTAATTCATAGAAAGATAAAATTTTCATTGCCTCCATCTTGCCCATCCATCAACGCTTACCTTATCTCGGAGAAGCTTCTAGTGGTCAACTGAGAGCATCTCTTCCAGGTCAGAAACCTCAAGGAGACTCGCTGAGCTTGAGGCCATTCCCTAGATTTCTAGATTTAGTCAAAATGGAATTAAAAGAATTTAATGCCAATCCTGTGGTAGGTTTAAAGGTAAATTTTACTCTTGCATCTCCTGAACCTTTTGAATCCCAAGATCAACTCAACAACAGAGCCACATTATTGTCCTATATCATTATGGGGGAATTACAAAACAGAGGCAAAACAGGAACCATGTTAGATGGTCTTTGCCACAATCATATTTATGTAGAGAAGCAAGAGAAAATGCTTGGATTCACTGAACATATCCCAGATAGTCTTCCTGTTGTCATTAGCATCTGGACAAGTGTCAGTCAGTGAAGTGTTTTGTTCTGTGTTGTTTGTTTGCATGTTTGTTTGTTTGTTTGTGTTTGTTTGTTTTGGGGTAGTAACTTTTTTATCTCTACTTTATATCCCGTGTCTCCTGGCCTTCCCTGGGACTTTACTCCATCAGTCCTTCTAATTCTTTCTTATATTATCATTCTTTCTGTTGGAATTTCCAAATCACCTTGCTTTCCTCTTGAACAAACAAACGAACAAAACCCAAACAAATTAAAAAAGAAAAATAACCTCTTTCTCAGTCCACATATATCTCTAGCTCTTGAATCAACTTTTGCCTTTTCCTTCTTGAAGGTGTTTTCTGCATTTTTTCTCACTTAACTTTTCAATACAATATAGTCTGTGTTCTTCTCTCCATCACTCCAAAGAAATTGTTGTTAATCTCTACTCAAATCCACATTGCAAAAGTAGAAACACTTGCTTCTGTCACCATTTCACAAAAACAGCAATACAGTGCTTCACCATTTGGAATGAAGCCAGGCTGCCTGCACAATTACTGGTTCTGTAACCTGTGCCTCAATTATCCTGTAAATAAATTGGGGTGATAATAATAGTGCTTTTCACAGTGTGATGAGATTAACTTATTTAGTCCACATACATTGTTAACAGCAGTATATAGCTCAACAAGTTTAATCCAACTATGAATACTTCTATTTCCTAAGATATAAGATGGGAGATAACAGTTCATTCTATACAGCAATTAAGCTGTGAGGCTGAATGCCATAGGCAGTGAGAACTGCATGGAGTAAATATTCAGTAACTCCCAGATGCTTAAAACTCTCAAAATTGTAAGCTTTTATCACACCTATTATTATCATTATTGTTATTATTATGACTTTGGGGTTTGGGGGCTGCTTCTTAGCAGTATCTTTTGTTACCTTTCTTCCTCTATGTATGCTATAACTCTAAGTGTTCATAGGGTGCTGGAATTGGCCTTCCACTCTACTAATTTCATATATTCTTTTTGGAAACCTTATCCAAACTCATGGTTTCAGCTTAACCAGATACATGACAATTCCAGTAATCTCTACTTATAAATGATGTTTAGACTTCTCCTTACTTTTGATATGGCCCACATTTCCCCTTTAATGAATATTTCTTGCTTTACCCCAGAAGCTTTCACTCTCAAGAGAGCCCACATTCTCCCTTGAATGTATCTCAGCTTTCCAAAATAAATCTCCGTGCTTCTAAAAATGAAATAAAATTTAAATAAACCGTGTGTGTGTGTGTGTGTGTGTGTGTGTGTGTGAGAGAGAGAGAGAGAGAGAGAGAGAGAGAGAGAGACAGAGACAGAGACAGAGAGAGACAGAGAGAGTGTTCATTTGACTATCCCTCAAGTACTTTTAATTCAGCATATCTCAAAATAATACCATCACCTTTTCCCGCTAAGTTGTTCTCCCTTTGCCTGTGAATGTCATGACTACCCTTTCACATGTTCAAAAAGAAAACGTGGGAGTTAAATTCACAAACGTTTTCTGACTTCGCTCCTAACTGCGTAGTACATTGATAGCTCTTCTTTCCCAATTCAAGCTTTGCTTAGATTAGAACTGTAGGCTTTATGCCTTTAGGCTGTCCCGTCCATCTGCAACAAATGTTATCTGTATTGGACAGGGTTCACTAGATTAACAGAATACACAGAATGAGTATATTTGAAAAAGGGGTTTATCAGATGGGCTTACAGTTTGCAGCAATGTAGTCCCAAGTTCTGACTGCACATGGAGAGTCAGAGGAACCAGTAGCTGGTCGAGCGGTCTAAGAGCTGGAGTCTTAGGATCGGAGCAACCACTAATTCAGTCC
>PVJS01039405.1:0-18915 GCA_004027185.1 Glis glis
CTCTCCGCTCGATATCGCCACCGTTATGTGGGAAGCGAATCCGGTGAGTAGCCGGGCGGGACGGGGCGGACCCAGTGGGCGGGGTTGGCGGGAGGGCGGGAGGGGTTCCTGGGAACTGCTCCCCACTCTCGCTTCGGGCTGGGTGTTTGAGTTCCGGAGGCGCGAAGGTCCGTGCCCTGGCGGGGCATTTTGCAGTCTACATTCTCTGCCGTTTTGAGTGGTAGAGTGGTTCGATGGGTTCGTCTACGCTTTACTGTTTGTTTTTTTCCAGTTGTTTATTTTACTTCCGGTGTTTTCTCCGCCTTCTTTCCTTCACCGGTCTTTATTTTTTGAAACTTTATGCTTTGCTCTTTAATTGGAGTTGCTGGCCTTCGAACTTGTTAGTTCCTCTCCCTGTGCCTCAAGTGTACCTGCCCGTCCCACCCACCTAAAGCGAGGGAATTCGACCCTGGTGTCTTGAGTGGACCTTGGGGGAATCACCAGTACTCCGTATTTCCCTTCTTGGTAGACAACCATTTAAAACTTGGGGGAGCAGCTGTATATTCTAAGCTACTAGATGGTGAAGTTCTTTGATGTTTTCTTTCAGTGGTTAGACCGATGATCTGGAACGTTTCAACTGCAAGTCTGTCTCCGTCCTTGTTTGACTCTGATATTTGCATTATGTCTGCATGTGTTTTGTCGACTTTGATTTTATACATTTATTTATTTAAAGTGCAGCCCTCAAAGAGTGGAGTCTATTTGCCAAGAGTATTCCGTTGTCTCCTGTTACAGTTGAAATTGTCTCAGAGTATGGCAGATGTACACTTTTATAACTTAGGAGTTGACTGGAAAAATAGCAGAATCACATTTCAACAAGTTTCTGGACTCAATTTGTTCAACCACCCCAAGTGGTGAGATAACTGTGAATTTAATACCCCTCAGTATTCATACTTGCAGCAGCTCATTTGCTGTAAACAGTACTCCCTCATTCCTTTTTTCTGGAATAAATTTCTAGATAAATTGGGTTATCAGTAAATTCCCTTATGTTTTTAAGTAGAAACGTATCTAGTAGAAACTAGCCTGTTAGTCCGGATTTGATAGTTACACATTGTGGTTTCATGCCAAATCTATCATATAACAGTAGTCATCATCAAAGATCTTTTGATTCATACATATAATATTGTAATCAGGTCATATTAGAGGAAAGTATTGCTTGTATTTGATTTTAGAAAAATAATTTAGAATTATGAGAATTTTCTTTGCTTATATATGCTTGCTTATACAGTTTCACTGTTATCAACAATCTTCATTTTATATCTGTATATATCTATATGTGTATAATAAAAATTGAATATATATCCATATCCATATCCATATTTTTATTTGTTCTTGATGCTTCTATAACTGTTTAGTCACCCATGTACCTGTCTTGCTCAGGGTCACATATTTTAAATCCCTTGCTATATTGTAAGCTCCATAGGAGCATGGGTTTTTGTTGGTTATGTTTACTATAGTATCTTCATCTAGAGAATAAATTCTGGCACATAATAAATATTTGTTGAATCCATGGTGGTGATCAGATGAGTACTGTACTAGAAAGTTCTTTGCTCTCCCTGTCTTTTTTTTCTGTATCACACATATATCAGAATTTGCTTCTGAGTCAATTGTATGCTTGAGAATTATAAAGGCATTAGTGAATGTCTCATATATTTGGTTTATAATATCATTATCCTACTTATTCTTAAGAAATTCTCAGTTTTCTCTGAACTTGCCCTGATGGTTTTTCTTGATTTTATCAGACTAGGCTGACTTTGTCAATACTAGTGAATCTTCCGCATATGCCACCCTGCTGATGGCTTAATGCTACCGTGTTTTATTACCTACAGATACTGTTTTTCTTCCTGTGAGCATATGAATGCTATCAGTAAGCACAGTTTACTTTTTATTTATTTACTTTAGTTTTTAAAAAATGTTTTACTTTTGGATTTCTCTAGTAATTTAATTTTTTTAATAGAAGGGGCATCTGGATAGTCTGTCTAGCTGTGCTCATGGAATAAAAATTAATTTTAATGTTACCCTAAGTCATATACAATTGGGAAGATTTTAAATATTTTTTAAAAACCATCAAAACAAAACCATAATAGTTAAATGAGTTTTACATTACCAATATTTAAAATAATGTTCACCATTTCTTTCCATTGAATGAGATAAATTCGATTTTGTGAAGGAAGGCTGTTGTTAACTTCTTTTTTTTTTTTTCTTGTACTGAGGATTGAACCCAGGGACATTCTACCTCTGAGCTACACCCTCAGCCCCATTTTTATTTTAATTTTTATTTTTTGAAACCGGGTCTTGCTAGGTTGATGAGAGTCTCACTACTTGCGGAGGCTATCCTTGAACCTGTGATCCTCCTGTTTCAGCCTCCCAAGTACTCATATTACAGGTGTGCACCACCACACCTGGCTGTTAACTGCTTTAATTGAAGAATTTTGCCTAGTTTCTCCCTGTGTAATTTGGTAACATCCCTGACTTTCATGTGCCACCTACCACCTACAGATATACCTTTCCTCCATTTGCAAATATACCTACTGTGTAACATTGCATTCCACTCTTACAAGTGTATTGAGGAACAGTTACACTGACAACTGGCCATGGTCCTACTTAGAAGCAGCCTCCTGCTGCACGTTAAGAGTCTCTAGGAAAAGGTTTGGATGTGGAAAGTCACCACTGACCTTGCAACGTTTCCTGGGGTGGGGGGTGGCGCTAAACAAGGTAACCAAGGGGTGATAAGCATCTCCATTCACAATTTTATTTTATTTTTGAAGACAGATAGAAGGTCTGTGATAATTCTGTCTTTTCTTTTCACTGATCAGGAACTTTGAGGTAAGCATAAGGTTCCTGTCAAGGCAGATCAGATTGACAGAGCAGCAGGCGGTTCTCATGTGAGCTCTTGGCATTTCTCCATCCTCTTGGGGGAGGGAG
This sequence comes from Glis glis, assembly GCA_004027185.1. Classification (NCBI taxonomy): domain Eukaryota; kingdom Metazoa; phylum Chordata; class Mammalia; order Rodentia; family Gliridae; genus Glis; species Glis glis. The sequence continues at coordinate 2,962 of PVJS01039405.1, forward strand.
CCCGTGACTGACATCTCCCAGTTTAGGAAAGTGGCAAAGTCTGTGGGAAGAAGTTGGGGGGTTGCCATCACTGCTTTGCTCTACATACCCCGGACTTTCTCCTCTCTTCTCTCTCTCTCTCTCTCTCTTTCACCCACCTCCCTCTTGTCTTTGTTTACCTCTCTGCTGGGATTGGAATAAGTGGTTTCCTGGATTTCTATTAGGAGAGTTTCAGCTTTGCTTTGTCACACTGATGAGGGGAACTGAAAAATGACAAACATCTCTTCCAGAGTTCAAACTGTCTATTGCAGAAATAACAGCTTACTTTATAGAAAGTGCTGAACTCTTCCAAAATGCTTTTCCATTTAAATTAACTCATATTATTAGAGTAATCTGACGAGTTTGCTAAGGAAAAAGAAAATGATTTCCCCAAGATCATGAAGTAAGTAGCATAATTACATTAGTATCCAAGTCATCTTTCCACTCCATTCTGACCCTTGCTGTTAGCAAGGATAACATTTTTTATATTAGAGCCACCTTTTTCTCTATTATTGTACATTCATAGTTGCTTCTCAGCTCCCTTGGAGCGATGATTCATTCCTTCCCTCCTCTCCCTCTCTCTCTCTTCTTTAGGTCAAGCTGCTTGAAAGAATAATCCTATAATTTTGTCATTCTTATCCATACCTCAGCTCCTTCAGCCCAGCATCACCCCTAACACTATTTGGCGACAGTTCACGAGAACTTTGAGTCCCCACGTAGAGTGGCAGCCTACATGCCTTCAACCTCTTCTGTCCTTCAGCAACTTTCATGCCATTTGGGGTTTTCCTCACAACTCTTTTTTTTTTTTTTTGGTGTTCCCAGAACTGTACTCCTTTGGGTTTCTTCTTTCTGTGATCTGTCCTTGAATTATAATCCCATTTTAGCTTCCCAGCCTTCTTCTACCCCTTTAATACTCTACCTTTCATCCTCTTTTCTCAGCATATCCTCTTTGGCTGAGCTCCAAGACTTGAAGATATTACTGTAGCAAATATGCCTGCCAAGTGAGCATCTTTAGTCCTAACTCCTCTCATGAGCTGGGGGATAGACAGTTCTGCTGGTTGTCCCTCTGATAGTGCAAATGTAGTATGTGTAAATAAAGCTCACTCAGTGACTAATTCATTCCAGTCAGCAAATAGTAAGTATCCAGTACATGAAAAATAAACACCATTCTAGACACCAGGAAGGGGAATACAAACATGGATCAAATCAGAGCCCACCCCTCAGGAGGTGTGAGTGTACCTTTGGTGAAGAAAGTGACATCTGAGGGTGTCTGGGGATTGGGAAGATTTACTGAAGTAATTTCCTTTTTATTATTTTTTTTATTTTTTTATTTTTTGCAGTACTGGGGATTGAACCCTGAGGCATTCTACCTCCAAGCTACATCCCAGCCCTATTTTTTATTCTTTATTTTGAAACAGGCTCTCACTAAGTTGCCGAGGGCTTCACTAACTGCCTGGCTGCAAACCTGCGATCCTCCTGTCTCAGCCTCCCAAGTACTGGGATTACAAGTGTGCACCACCATGCCGGGCTCGAAGTAAGTTACATGTGAGATAGTTCTTCAAGTTGTAGAAGTGGTGGTGTGGGAAGGTGCCAGGAACCAAAATGACCAAAACCTGTGAAAATGAAAGAGAATGAATGGCAAGGACAGTTTGAATAAAGGAGGGAAGTGGAGAAAGTATATGTGTGATGATTAAATTCTCAGTATGGGCATCTTCAGAGAACGAAGGTGGAGGGGTGTGGACAGTGGTGACTGACACTTATGGAGCCTCTCCTCTAAGTCCAGCAGTCTATTTTATAAATACACTCACAGCTTGGGCTGACAATAGAGGTAGGGTGTGTTCCTGGAAATGAAAGTTCTATAGAGAATATAGTACCTATGAAGATGTATTCCTGGCAGTGTAATTTATTACCTAGGATCAGCATACAACCAAAGGTTCATTTAATGGTATCTTTATTTTTTGGCATTCTTTGTAATTGTTCTAACAGTGATTAGCTAAGCTTAGGGTATGACCTGTTTTGAGGCTCAAAACAAAAAAGTACTTGCTGGGAAACTGAAACTTATCTGAGGCGCAAAATAATAAACTCTTAACTGAGAAACCGAAACCTTTCAGAAACAGAAACCAGGAAAATAGGATGTTAATAGCAGAAGAGTGCCCACACAGGAGCGAAGTGTTGGGTGGCTGGGACCGTGCTAAATAAGGTATGCCTGCACTGGGATTATCTAATGCTTCGGTAATGAAGGACTGTTAAATTATTATCCTCATGTTTTAGTGATGATACCAAGGCTCAAAGTTTGGTGAACTTTCCAAATAAGGAAAGAGTCAGGTTTCAAATCTGGAACTTTCTGGCTCTAGAACACCTATTCTTCAAGAAATGCAGTGAATAGAAAAGGTTGTGTAAAGAAAATCACAGGGAGAGATTAAAAAGGGGTTCCTAAACTGTAAAAAAAAAAAAAATCCTGATTTCATGTGGTACCAGTGTCGACATTGTGTCTGTCCCTGGGATTGGCACGATGTCAGGTAGAATGACAGAATTTGGGATATAGGCTGAAGACTCATGCTTATAGTTGAGGTTTGAAGGAGTATGTATATGTGGGGGAGGTGGGGGGAGTGTATTGGCTGAGTGTAACCCACTGGTCCTAAAATATTGAGATCTTTGACTGCAATTCGCCTTCCAGGAGTTAGACTTGCTGTTGAAATAATGTCTGCTGGCACTGGCGCTGGCGTTGGCACTCATGTAGCTATGGAGCATGTATTGCAAGCCAGTTGGTGCTCAGTCCTGGGCTTTAAAGTGGTGAATGGAACGGCCCCAGTTTTTATGGGTTTGCTGTCAGACATTAGACAGCAGTTACACAAATAAATTTAACTCCATTTGTGGAAAAGCTATGAAAGAAAAAGAGTACAGTGAAAATGTAGAAGGAGTTAGTATGGACTGGGAAATCAGGGAAACTAATCCGGAGATCTGAAGGAGGAATCGAGAGAGTTAGCCAGATAAAGGTTGCCTGGGAGGTGGGGAGGCTGTCTGGATAGCAGAAATGTGTGAGCAAAGACCCTGGGGCTGAAAGGAGCTCAGTGTTTGAGAATGAGGGAGCTGTGTGGCCTGAGACAAGCCCAGGAGGTGGGACCAGGCCATGAAGGGCTTTGTGGCACATGGTTAGGATTTTTAACTTTCTGGCAAAGGAGAATTAAACAGCTAATCAGCTTACCATTAAGATAGGGAGATTATTTTAGATTATTGAGGGGGGGCAATGTAATCACAGGGGTCCTTAAAAGTAGAAGATGGGAGCAAAGAAGTGTGACTATAGAAGAACTGTCAGAGAGATACAACATTGCTGGCTTTGGAAGAGGGCCAACAGGCCTCTAAAAGTTGAAATTTTGTGTTGTTTTAAACTACTAATTCTGTGGTAGTTTGTTCCAGCAGCAATAGAAAACTCTTATAGAGGGGCACAAGAGGCTGCGGGAAGACGAGTCAGGAGGCCGTGGCATAGTCCAGTGTAGAGATGAAGCTGACTTGGACTGAGTGAGCGGTAGTGGGAGAGAGAAAGAGAAGTGGATCACTGAGATGCACTTTGAATGTTGAATGCCAGGTTTCTGGCATAGGCAGCCAGGAAGCGGGAGATGTTTTCACTGACATGAGGGAGCCTAGAAAAGGGGAAGATATATGGAGGATATCAAGAGCTTGGCTTTGGCTCCATTAGGATTAGTGTGCTAGTATGGTTTGAATATGGTCTAATTGTGTCTCCCAGAGGTTCATGTGTTATAGGCTTGGTTCCCAGGGTGGCACTATTGGAAGGTACTGGACCCTTTAAGAGGTGGGGCTTAGTGGGTGGTCCTTAGGTCAGTAGGGGCACAAGGTCATTCCTGTGCAACCCTGTAAGATCTTGCAAGAGGGTTGCTATAGCAGGAGCAAGCCTGGCCCCTCTTCCCTCTCAGGTGTAATTGTCTTAAGCACGCTCACCATTGCCCTCTGCCGTCCACTCTTGGGGACGAGGCCCTCACCAGAACTGAGCTGCTACAGGTTCCATGCCCTCACACATGCACTACTGTGAGATTGTTCCGATCAACAGCCTGTGCCCGATATTTTGTTATAGTGACAAGAAGCTGACTAATATATATACGCCCATGAAGCATCAAGTAGGAAAGTTAGGGAGGTGATTGGATAGGTAGATGAATGGGAAAGTCTAGACTAAAAATTGAAATTTGGGCTTCAGCATCTATAGATGGCCTTTAAAGTCATGAGTGTAGAAGAGATTCCTAGGAAGGTGTTTTTCAAACTTTCAGAATCCATAAAGACTACCAATTTTAAATAATAAAGCAGTGTTTTAAAAATTAACTATTATTATCATTGAAAAGGGTGATTTTTATAGCCTCTTATGAAATACCTGTATCTAATTTGATTATAGATAGCTTGAGATGTAGGTTAGACCCAGACACTTTGACTTTTACCCTATATTTGTAACAAATTAGGAGATCCCATGCCACTTTTATAGATTGTCAAGGTTTATAATTTGTGTTTGCTATCTCTGTGAGATGTTTCGGACTAGCAAAATCAGAGCCTGAGAAATTACAAGAAGGTATCTTCCTGGAGACTGTTTCTAGTGCTCTGTTAGTGTCCAAGTTGACAAACTTGTAATATTAAACTATTGGTGTGAATGTTTCAGAGAACCTGAACATTTGGAAGACAGGAGCAAATGGATTCTCAAATTATTTTTTGACGACTTCATTTTCTGAAAAATGTTTCCTCATGTTTTGCTGTAACATTTGGATGTGTTCTTTATAAATCCACAATAGTATCATCAGTCTTGCTCTCTGATGAGTGAAGAAAACCATTAAGTTTGGAAAGGAATCACACCGTAGCAGTGGAACCATTCACACCATAGTTTGGTGACTTTGAAAATATGATCTTTTATTCTCAGCATTAAAAATTGGGGTATTTTGGCCTTGAACTAGTCGGTTCAGGTTATTTACAATTCTAAATATATCTTTGTTATACTCTACATAAGCAAGCCTCTGGAAATCATAGGATGACTTTGTTAGTATTATCAGCCCATGAAGAAATGTTATCTTAGCCCTCATTTCAGAAACTCCTATCAGCACTGTTATCCTTGACAGCTAGCAAGCTGAAGTGGGAAGAGTAATCTTGCAAACACTGCCATTTCTTTCCACATCTGAGAGCACACACTCTTGAGTCGTCAGGATTTGATGTTACTCAATTTCCATTATTTCCTTTAACATTCATTTATAATCAGGAGGCACATTGTTGCTTCATAACTGTTCCATATGTTTAAAGAATCTTTTAGTAATAGCAGCACCCTTTCTTGCTATTTATTAGCTCATGCTCTGTTAGTTTTGGATGTGTTGTACCTTTTCAGCCTGTGTCATAGCTCACAAAAGTGTTATCATTGTCTAAATGAAACTGTCTTCCTTGTACTATGAATTTTCACTGATAAACAAAAGTTGTTGGATCCTTTTACCTCATCACATACTATACATATGTCAAAGACTGATTCATATTTTCTTTACATGTAGTTGTCCAATTGTTAAACAAAATATATGCTGAAACACTCATGTGATTGTAATTGCTCTTCCATATCATGTGCCTTTGACAATATATGATATCCACAGAATCATTTAATAAAAAAATTTTTGCTAATACCTTGTTTTTTTTTCCTGAGGCATTAAATTGTTATTAAATTTGAATTCACAAGCTTCCTGGCAGTCTCAAGACTTTTACCTGTTTTAGCTGAGGAATGACTTTTATCTTGGTTTCTTCTCTGTCCTTGTCAACAAAGCAAATGGATTTGGGGCTTTGTGTGAAAATGATGTGAAAGTTTACTTGGTTTTATTCTACTGTATTTAGTGAATGTTTGGTGAAATGAACTGACTAACACAGACCAAACATAATGAGATATTATGGTGTGGTAACATTAAGGAAAATAGAAGGATTCTCATGAAAATTATCATTAATTTTACATTTCAACTTCATGAAGTGTATGTGAATAGATTTCTTTCATTACTTTTGCAACTGAAAATGCCTGTGAACTATTTTGTAATCCCTGAGGACTGTGTTTTAAGAATGCTGAGAGGGGCTATGTCTGAGCCCTGTGGAGCTCTAAACATGATGGGCTAAGCAGAAGTCAAGATACAAAGGAAATTGAGAATCTGTGGGAAAAAATATAATCTGGAGAGTGTGACATCCTGGGAACCAAAAGAAGAGTAATCCAGGACAGAAGCTAAATTGTGAAATGCGCCTGAGAGATTAAGGTGAAGAGTGGAAAATGTGTTTAGGATTTAGCAGCATGAAACTCATTATAGACACTAGCAAGCAAGCAAGCTAGCGTCTGTTTGCTTGTTTTAATTTTAAGTGATGTTGGGGGACGAGAGAGGTTGGACCACAAGTTAGAAAAGTTAATTTGAAATGGATGCTAAAGTGCATAGAAAGTGAAGAAATAGACTTGGTGTGTATAGACAAATAAGAGTTACAGTTAATAATCCACTAAAGGAGATACAATGAAATCTTAAAAGTACTCAATCTGAAAGAAGATTGAAAAAGGGAATGAAGAACAGGTGGCACATGAAAAAGCAAATAAAAGATGATAAACTTGAATGAACCTAACCATATCGATAATTGTACCACATGTAAATGCTGCAGACACCCAATCAAAAAACAAACTAATTAAAAAATAGGACCCAAGTATAAGATGTTTACAAGAAACACAATTTGAATATGAAGACACAAATAAGATAAAGCTAAATAGAGAGAGAGATGCGGTGCTAACTGTTCAAGAGAAAACTTGAGTGGCATATTAATATTAGATTTCAGAGATAATGATACTATCAGGGATAAAGAATATCATCTCCTGCCGGGCGTGGTGGCGCACGCTTGTAATCCCAGTACTTTGGGAGGCGGAGAACGGAGGATCCGGGTTCGCGGCCAGCCTCAGCGCTCTCTCTCTGTCTCTCTCTCTGTCTCTCTGTCTCTCTGTCTCTCTCTCTCTCTCTACCTAGTGAGGCCCTCTGCAACTTTGTGAGACCCGGTTTCAAAATAAAGTATAAAAAATAGGGCCGGGGGTGTAGCACGGAGGTAGAACGCCCCTGGGTTCAATCCCCAGCACCGCAAAAAAAAAAAAAAATCATCTCCTAATGATACAGAGGTCAGGTAATTAGTAACAATCGTAAACATTTATATACCTAATAAAGAGCTTCAAATTGTGTGAAACAGAGCTAATAGAGTAGCAATAAAACTAGAAAATTTCAGGAGATTTCAATTGTTCTTTGTAAGTAATTCATGGAATAAATAGCTAGAAAATGAGAAATGCTATAGAAGACTTGAACAACACTATCAAGCAGCTTGACCAAATTAATATTTGTAAAATATTCTGACCACCACCAACAGAATAGGTTTTTCAACTACACAGAACATTTAACAATATAGACCATATTGAAGGCCATAAAACATGTTTCAGGTTTAAAAGATCCACATCATATGAGATGTGCTTTTAGATCAAAATTGAATTAATTTAGAAATCTATAACAAAGATATTTATAAAGTTCCCACATATTTGGTAAGTAAATAACACACTTTAACTCATGCACCAAATAAATAAAAAGGAAAAATACTATGAAACACAATATACCAAATTCGTGCAATGCTGTGAAAACAGTATTTAGAAGAAAATTTATAGCCAAATCAGTATGTATATTAGAAAAGATGAAATGTCACAAATCAAATGACCAAACTCCCTTTTTAATAAGCTAGAAAAAGAAGAATGAATTAAACTCAAGCAAGGGCAAGGAACTAGTAAAGATTATAGTAGGGATCATCAAAAGAGAAAACAACAGTAAAAATCAGTGAAATAAAATGCTGGTTATTTGAAGAATATCAATTCTATCAAAGAACTATCCAGACATACCAGGAGAAAAAGAAGACACAAGTTATCACTATTGAGAATAATAGAGTCAGTAATACACATATTCTAAAGATGTTAAAAGGATAATAAAGATATAAACAAAATAACTCTGTCAATCAGTATGACAAGTTAGATGAAATGGACATTCCTAGAAAGACACAAACTACCAAAGTTCACTCAAGAAGAAGTCTATAGCATGAATAGGCTCATCTGTTAAATAATTTAAGTTTGTAGGAAAAACCTCTTCTCAGAGAAAACTCCAGGCCCAAAAGATTTCACTGATGAATTCTACCAAATATTTAAGAAAGAAATAATACTAATTCTACAAAAAGTCCCCCAAAATTGAAGAGTAGGTAATATAGCTCATCCTTTAAGGCTGTCATTTCCCTGATACCAAAATCAGTCAAATAAAACTATAGACCAACATCCTGCATAAAACATAGGTGCAAAATTTCTAAGCAGAAGTTTATCAAATTGAATATAACAGTTTATAAAAGTATTAATCCATCATGGCCCAGTGCTGTCTATTCCAAGAATGCAAGGTTGGTTTAATAATTTGAATAGCAATCAGTACAATTCACTATATAAACAAACTAAAATGATAAACCATGTAATCGTTTCTATACATGCAGAAAAACCATTTGATACTAGACAAAATCTAGTATCAATTTCTGATTAAAATTTTCAGCAACCTAGAAGTGATTTTCTCAACCTGATAAGGGATGTGCACAGGGGTGTTAGCAGGCCAGAGTTGCCCAAACTGTACACATTTCCAAGAAAGCTTGTTTCCATGATTGTCCCTTGCTCAGCTCCAGGGAACTGGGCTCTTGAAATGTTTTCTGTTAAAAGTTTATTTGCATGCCTGAGGTTGAGCCATGTAATACAAATTTGTCTAGATAGTTTATCTTAGCAGTGTGACTTATGATAAACCTTTGCTTGCCCTCTGAGGATCTAGAGCTTCAGCAATAGTTTAATCATACATTTGTTGGTGTGTCTGATTCTCAGTAAAAATCCTGGAAACCTAGGCTCAGGTGAGCTTCCTTAGTTGGCAACACTTTGCACATGTTACCACACATGTTTGCTGGGAGAATTAAGTGTGTCCTATTTCACTCCACAGAGAAGGACCACGTGGAAGCTTGTACTTGTTTTCTCCAGACTTCACTGCCATGTATTTTTTTTCTTGGCTGATTTTATTCTGTATCTTTTTATTGTAATAAACTACAAGCATCAAACTAAACGTCTGAGTCCTGTGAGTCCTTCTAGCAAATTATTGACCCCAGGGCCATTTAGATACTCGAAGAAAGAAGTAAAATTATCTTTATTCAGATGGTATGATGCCTGTATAGAAAACTTGATGGAATCTCCAAAAAGTTCCTAGAGTTAATAAATGAACTTAGTAAGGTTTCTGGATGCAGGATCATTATACAGAATCCTTGTAGTTCTGTATACTCGCAACATAAATCAGAAGTTGACATTTATCATATAAAATATGAAATACTTAAGCATGAATCTCGCATAAAAGATGTGTAAGATTTATACACTGAGAACTACAGATCATTACTGAAAGAAGTTAAACACCTAAATAAGTCAAGAGGTAAAACTCATTCATGAGTTGAAATACTCAGTATTGTTGAATATCTATCTTCAGATAGATTAATAGGTTCACGCAATCCCATCAAAATCCAAAGGACCCAGAATAGCCAAATCAATTCTGAAAAAGACAAAAAATTTGGAGAGCTAATACTACCAGATTTAAAGATTCATTGTGTAACTATGATGATAAGAACAGTAGTACTGACATCAAGATAAAAAATTGACTAATGGAACAGAATAGTCAATAAATGAACTCACAAACATATTGACAATTGATTTTTTTAAAGAGTAAGATTCAGTGGGAAAAGGACAGTTGTTTCAACAAATGGTGTTGGGAGAATTGGGTACAAATATGCAAAATATGAACTTCATGCTTTGTACCATATAAAAACTAACAGAAAATGGAAAATAGACCTAAATATAGAATCTAAAACTACAAATTTCTAAGATAGAAATCTTTTTAGCATAGGTAAAGATTTCTTAGCTCTGATGCAGGGCCATGATGCATAGAAAGGAAAAATTGATAAATTATACTTCATCAAAACTAAAAGTTATGCTATTGAAAGCACATGGTTAAGAAAATGAAAGGCCACAGACTGGAAAAGCTATTTGTAAAGCATATATATTTGGAACCCAGCATATATTAAGAACTCTTGCAAGAAACAGAAAACAACCCAATTAAATAAAAAAGTTAATGGTGTGAACAGACAGTGCTCCAGAAAAGACAAGCAGATGGAAAACAAGAACACGAAAAGATGTTCAACATTACCAGTCTTTTAGGAAGTGCAAAGGAAAACCACAAGGAAATACTGCTACATACCCATCCAATAGACTGGCTAAAATTGAAATGACTAGTCATGTCAAAACGTGATGAGGGTATGGAGCAACTAGAACCGTCATACACTGTTGGTGGGAATATAAAATGATACATCCACATTATAAAAGCTTATCCATGTCTTAAATATATAAATACACCATTCATATGATCCAGTCACCAAACTCCTAGGTATTAACTTGAGAAAAGAAAGCACACTTCTATACAAGGACTTCCACACAAATAGGATAGCAGCTTTACTTGTAATACTGAAACTGGAGGCAACCAGGGTGTCCATCAATAGATGAATGGACAAACTATGATATATACAATGGAATGCTACTCAGCAATAAAACAAATGAACTCTTTTTTTTTTTTGCGGTACCGGGGATTGAACACAGGGGCGTTCTACCTCCGCGCTACGCCCCCAGCCCTATTTTTTATACTTTATTTTTGAAACCGGGTCTCACAAAGTTGCGGAGGGCCTCACTAAGGAGAGAGAGAGAGAGAGAGAGAGAGAGAGAGAGAGAGAGAGAGAAGACAAGGAGAGAGAGCGAGAGAGCTGAGGCTGGCCGCGAACCTGGATCCTCCGGTCTCCGCCTCCCAAAGTACTGGGATTACAAGCGGGCGCCACCACGCCCGGCTCAACAAATGAACTCTTGATATAGTAGCATGGACAATCCTCGAAATAATCATGCTGAGTTAAGGAAGCCATAAAGAAAAGAATATATACTATGTATATACATATGATTTATATAAATCTCTACAATATGCAAGCTAATCTATAGTGAAAGAAAGCAGACTTTCATGGTTGTGTGGAGGCAGGTGTGGGCATGAAGAAACTTGGTGGTGATGGGTAACTGGTATGGTTTCAACAGGTGTTAAAAGTTTACACATGTCCAAGTTTATTAAATTGTACACTTAATATGTGCAGTTTATTGTCAATTACACTTCAACCCAAAGTATAATTAAGAAATCAATAACAGAAAGATATTTGTAAATCAAACTTTTAAAAAAGGTACCTATTGTGTCTAAGGCTAGAAAGTATAACTTCCTATCACCCTTCATTGTCTTTGGGGCTAAGTAAAAAATTTTGTGGTGTCAAATGGAGGCACATTCCTGGCAGAACAGAAGTTAGAGAACTTATGAGACTTTACTCTTTGAGTTTTTTCTAGCGATCTTACATATTGACCTGAATTTTATCTCTAGCTATTATCTAGCCTTCAAGTAGTGTATTCATAATTGTATAGGAGTTTTTAATCAATGATCTCTATTCAGACATCTAAGCTTTTCTAGAAATTATTGTTTCCTTCAGAATCTTTGCCTTTTAAGCATCTTCTCAAAATAACCTTCATTTTACTCTTCATTGTAAAAGTCAAATTCTTGGTTTCTTGGCTTTTAAAAGAAATACCTTAGCTAGGCAGGGTGGCACACACCTGTAATCTTGGTATTTGAGACAGGAGGATTGCAGGTTTGAGGCCAGCCCTAGCAATTTAGCAAGATCCTATTTCAAAATAAAAGGGCTGGAGCCGGGCGTGGTGGCGCACGCTTGTAATCCCAGTACTTTGGGAGGCGGAGACTGGAGGATCCGGGTTCGCAGCCAGCCTCAGCGCTCGCTCGCTCGCGCTCTCTCTCTCTCTCTCTCTCTCTCTCTCTCTCTCCCTGTCTCTCTCTCTCTACCTAGTGAGGCCCTCCGCAACTTCATAAGACCCGGTTTCAAAATAAAGTATAAAAAAATAGGGTCGGGGGTGTAGAGCAGAGGTAGAACGCCCCTGGGTTCAATCTCCGGACTGCAATAAATAAATAAATAAAGAAAGAAAGAAAGAAAGAAAGAAATAAATAAAAGGGCTAGAGATATAGCTCAGAGGTAAATATCCCTGAGTTCAATCCCCACTACCCAAAAAAAAGCAAGCTTTATTGGAGACATAGTTTGCATATCATACATTCACCCACTTAAATTGTACAATTTAATTTTTAAAATACATTCTCAAGGGTCGTGTGCAACTGTCTTAGTCCATGTGGGCTGCTATAACAGAATACTATAGACCGGGTGGTTTATAAACAGTCATTTAGTTCTCACAGTCCTAGAGACTGTGGCATCCAAGATCAAGGCCCCAACATATTCATTGTGTGGTGAGGGCCTGCTTCCTGGTTTATTGATGGCTGTCTTCTTCCTGCATCCTCACCGGTGAAAGGGACAAGGTGGGGGAGTCTCTTCGAAGAGGACTGATCTCATTCATGAGGGGAAGCCCTCATGACTGGTCACCTCTCAATGGCCCCACCTTTAAATACTATCACATTGGGGTTAGAATTTCAACATATGAGCCGGGCGTGGTGGCGCACGCTTGTAATCCCAGTACTTTGGGAGGCGGAGACCGGAGGATCCGGGTTCGCGGCCAGCCTCAGCTCTCTCTCTCTCTCTCTCTCTCTCTCTCTCCTTAGCGAGGCCCTCCGTAACTTCGTGAGACCTGGTTTCAAAATAAAGTATAAAAAATAGGGCTGGGGGCGTAGCGCGGAGGTAGAACGCCTCTGGGTTCAATCCCCAGTACCGCAAAAAAAAAAAAAAAGAATCTCAACATATGAATTCAGGAGGACACAGTCTGTAGCAGTATATTAATTGATCTTTTGGATGGTAAAACAATCTTGCCCATCTCATTTGTGATGTGTACTCCTATTTATATGTTGCTGGATTCAGTTTGTTGAGGATCCCCCATTAGGGATAGTAGCCTCATAGAATGAATTGAGAAGTGTTCCCTTTCTATTCTATTTTTTGAGAGACTTCTAGCCCAGCATTAGTATTGAGTTTTCATTGAATATTTGACAGATTTTTACCAATGAAGCCATCTGGGATTAAACTCTTCTTTGTGGAAAGTTTTAAATGACTAATTGATCTCTTTATTTGTTATAGACCTTCAGATTTTATTTTTAAATCAGTTTCATTAATTGTGTTCATCTAGAAATTTGCTAATTTTATGTAAGTCATATAAATGGCTGGTCTTAGTTGTTCATTATATTTCTTTATAATTCTTTTTATTTCTGTACATTAATGATGTACCCTTTCATTCCTTATTTGAATAACTTGAGCTTCTTTGTTTATCAGTCTAGCTAAAGTGTTATTATAAACAAACTTTTGGGTTTTTAAATTTCGTCTATTCTGTTTCTACTCTACGCTTCATTTTGTCTCCCAGTTCTAAACCTTATCATTTCCTTCCTTCTGCTTGTTTTGGGTTTATTTTGCTCTTCCTTTTCTAGTTTCTTAAGGTAGAATGTTAGGTTACTGATTTGAGATTTTTCTTCCTTTTTTAATATAGGCATTTACAACCATAAATTTCTCTCCAAGCACTGCATTAGCTGCATTCTATAAGTTTGGTATATTTTTTATTTTTACCAATGTCAGCATGTCTTAAAATTTCCCTTGGGTAAAATTATTCTTTTACCCATTATTTAGTAGTGTATTATTTAGTTTTGTGTATTTGTGAATTTCACAAATTTCTTTTTGTTATAAATTCGTAATCAAATTCCATTTGGTTAAAAAACATATTTTGTATGATTTCATTCCTTTTAAATTTACCAAAACTTGTTTTTATGGCATACCATTTGGTTTAACAGGGAGAATATTCCACGTGCACTTGAGAAGAATTTGTATTCTGCAGTCAGTATGTGGAGTATTCCATAGAAGGGTATAGGTCTAGTTGGTTTATGGTTTTTTACAAGTTTCCTATCTTCTTGATAATCTTTTATCTAGTTTTCTATCCATTATTGAAACTGGGTATTGAAATCTCCAACTTTTTTTTGGAGATAGGTCTTCCATCAAAATTAAGCAAATACATTTTCATTAAGAGGTGTTTTTGGGGAAACAGAAGCAAAACAAAAGTTAATAATTAGAACTATTTATAAAATCGTGTGTATGTGTGGGGGGTACTGGGGATGGAACCCAGGGGCATTCTATCTCTGAGCTATACTCTCAGCTCTATTTTATTCTTTTATTTTGAAACAGGGTTTCACTAAGTTGTGGAGGCTGGCCATGAACCTGCAATCCTCCTGTCTCAGCCTCCCGTGTACTGGTCTTATAGGTGTGCACCACCATATCTGGCTCTAAAACTGATCTGAGTCTAGAGGGCAGTCAGCTAAAAAGAGTTTTAGATTTTTTGACCGGAAGCATCTTCAGTTGGAATGGAAGCAGGCAGTGGAAATATGGGTGATTTCCCTGGATGCAATTTGGGGTGATTTCTATGGAGTTTTTATCTATTGACCAGTCTCTTTGCAGGGCTTCAGAAAAACAGAGGAAATGCAGTTTTAATTTTAGTGAGTCTAAGTCAGAACATTCAGAGACAATTTTGAAACTTTAGACTTGTAGCTAGGAAAGAATTCAGAAAACAGCCCATATTGTCAGGTAAATAATAAAACCTCAAAAAAAAAATGAACTAGGCTAGAATCTAGCAACAAGTGCATTATATTTTTGTTCTGAAATATAATTTTCTTTCTTCAGATCCCCAATTTTATCAGAGATAACCACAGTGGTACTAATTTGTTTGTAAAATAAGTTTAATCTCATTATATTTGACTTACTTGCATAAAATGCAGCAAGAAGTGATTGACTATAGGTTCTTTTGAAATTTGCTGTGCTAGAATTTTTTTTTTTTTTTTTTTTGCGGTACCGGGGATTGAACCCAGGGGCTTTCTACCTCTGCGCTACACCCCCGGCCCTATTTTTTTATACTTTATTTTGAAACTGGGTCTCACGAAGTTGCGGAGGGCCTCACTAGGTAGAGAGAGAGAGCTGAGGCTGGCCGCGAACCCGGATCCTCCGGTCTCTGCCTCCCAAAGTACTGGGATTATAAATGTGTGCCACCACACCCGGCCTAGAATTTTTAAAAAAGAGTTTCGCATTAGACTTTTCAAAAAGCCTCGCAAGGTTAGGAAGCCAGACTGAGGGCTCACCATCAGGTGTCACCTGGAGCACCTTGGCGAATTCTTTCCCTGAGCTTCCCAGAATATTCTGACATTCCTGAGCCTGTCACAAAGTCACTTTTTTTTTTTGGTTTTAGTTATGGTTTTGTTAAGTTGCCCAGGTTGATCTCGAATTCCTGCACTCAAGTAATCTTCCTGCCTCAGTTTCCCTAGTACTGGGATTATAGGCATATGCCAACCTGCTCAGTTGAGAGTAACATTTTTTATTTACTGCAGACTCAAGAAAGCTATAAGTGAAAAGTAGCAGGGCATTTTTCCAGGGGACTTCTATTGGCTTTATAATACAACTATTATTTTTCATTACTTCTTTCTCTTAAATTATCTCAGTTTTTAGTTTTATGTGTTTTGTTTTTCTGTTGTTAGGTACACAGGTGTTTGTAACTGTTGTATCTTTATGGTGGATTGACCCTTTTATCATGATGAAAAGTCCCTATTTATCTCTAGTAACTCTTTTTATTTTAAAGTCTGTTTTAGCTGGGCGTGGTGGCACACGCTTGTAATCCCAGTACTTGAAAGGCTGAGACCGGAGGATCCGTCTTCCCAGCCAGCCTCAGCTATTTAGTGAGGCCCTCCACAACTTAGCGAGACCCTGTTTCAAAATAAAGAATAAAAAATAGGGCTGGGGGTGTAGCTTGGAGGTAGAATGCCC